>SZYD01000922.1:0-99112 GCA_009363875.1 Mikania micrantha | reverse complement strand
TTATGCACTGTTCCGACCTCCAGTCGGGGTGGCCATACGGCTAGCAACAGTGGGGCTTGTCAGGCCCAAATAGTACTATTCAGAATTACCACGCTGAGCGCAACGCGCTATTAACGATTCGAGGTGTGTTTAACGAGGACTTATCAGTTTTGTGGATGAATGCCACACATATGCATATATGATATTAGCATGTACAAAAATAACCAAAAATGTGTGTAAGTTGTTCAAAAACAGTTGTATGCAATGTTTTCTCCCCCAAAGGTAGAAAATAGGAAAAAAGGGCCGTGAACTCACCTGTTACAGCAGTCCCCGGTGAATGTGTTTGCGTCTGCGAATGCTAGCAATCCTGCTAGTAGGCACCTATACCATATAGGTGTGAGTATGTGTTTCGTGGTGTGTTGTAATCCATACAACTCCAAGTGTCGGTGTGCTCAACCGAGTGTGTGTGTTGACTTGTGTTGTCTCGACGAATCGTTGGTGACACAATTGTTGTGTTTACGTGCCTTAATGCACATAAGACATCAAAATGCATCCTATGACTCTAATCACATAAGTTACCATTTTTAGAAAGTTTCTAATTTAGGAAAGTGTGGTTATGAAGTCCCATTTCATAAAACTAATAACTTCCAATATGTTTATAAAATCATGTTTTAACATTTAAAACACATCGTTGGCGCATAAATCATCATATACGCGCCGTTTTGCCCAAATAAAGTTTCCTTATTTGGAAAATATCCGTTTATAAGCTTGTTTTCACAAAACGAAGTTTCTAAATATGTTAAAAATCATTTCTAAACATATTTCAAAGATCAAAGTTCATCAAGACACTTTAAAACATCAAAAGCCCTCTTTTGATTTTATAAAGTTTCCATTTTTAGTAAGTTTCTATAAAACCATGATTTTGACAAAATCAAATATCCCAATGTGTTTCTAAACACTCAAATATACATTTAACAACATCTAGACATGTCTAACATGTCTAGATTATCACAAACCCAAGATTTGCACATAAATGTTTCCTTTTATGGCAAGTTCACCAAATCATCATCAAATCAACCAATAATACAACCAAAGCTCAATCTATCGTTCTAATACTTTAAAATCAGTAAATCTATAACAATATCACACCAAATCACCAACGATTTCGTGCACAACAACCATATGGAGTTGCATGTGGGTTTTAACCCATTGCATGTACGATCTAACACTATGTAAACATTTAAAACTACCTTAGAGCTACAGATTCAAGCTCAAACAGCTTCTGGTGATGGTGATTCGGTGCGCGGATCGTAGCCTCTATCTTCCTAGCTTCCTCTCCAAGCTCTATGGTCTTCAAGCTTGCTAAGGATGAGGGAAATACTTCCAAGGGTGTTTCCAGAGGTTTGGAATGAGTTTTACAGGGGTTCTGGTCGGGAGTGAGTGAAGGAGTTCGTAGAATTTGCGAGCAAACCGAATAGAAGTGAATGAGTTGGTTTTTATACAAATTTTGATCTGCATGGCCTTCGCGTACCGCGGAGGCCGATCAAAATTGTTTGCTGCGTAACGCGATGAAATTCGGGAGTCTCGACTCCCGGTTTGCTTCGCGTAACGCGAAGACTTTCGCCGAGGAACCATCGCGTACCGCGATGAGTCCACTTCCTTGTTTTTCGATTTCGTTGATACGATTTCTCTCGTACTCGATTCCTAACATTTATCCAAAGCATCTAATGCTCATTTAGCACATAATCATATAGTAACACATAAGTTTGATCGATCACCAACGTTCGTGAGACTCGTGTGTGTGTTTCGATAATTTCTCAAATCATCTTTGATGGTTTGTGTTCGTATCTTACGAAGTGTTTGCACGCTTGATTAATCCTAATCAACGTGTCATGCACAATTCAATAATTCCCCAAATTATTGTTTTGTGTTAGTGTTGTGTTTGCCACACTTGGTTTCCAAAACCAATGTGCAATGCAATGTACGTTTCGATAGTTCCTCGAACTATCGTTTCGTAGTCGTTTGTGTTCAACTCATCTAATTATCATAATTAAATGAAATGCAACAAGTATGAATGTGAAATGTAAAGAATGTAAGAGTCGCAATTTACCTGAAATTGTCGGGTGTCACATCATCCCCTTGTTGATAGAAATTTCGTCCCGAAATTTGGTTGTTGTTGGTAGTGCTTGAGAAGCAACAGTGTTTGCAAGACAAAAATTTTCCGGTTATCATAGAATCTTATTGCTTTACATTGGTATATATTACATTACATCTCATATTCTTGTCTCTATTCTTCATCGTCTTCAATACTTTCTCTGTACTTAAAATGATTCATCTTCACAAATTGAGTAGATCCTATTACGCAACCGCTTTTATAATTGCTATCAGAGCCAAGTTTTCGAGATTATCACTTTAACAATTGATTTTCTCAAACTTATGCTCATTGTATAAAAGATTGCAAAAAAGGATCTACCCAATTTGTGAAGATGAAACATTTAAATAACTGAGAGTTTTGAAGATGATGAAGGATATAGACAAAAATCTGAGATGTAATGTAATGACTAATAATGTAAAGTAGTAAGATTTAATAGTTAACAAGACGACATTACCTACCTCTCACATGCTCAAGCTCCATGAATAAAGAATTTATGAAGTTCATGAGTAGGGGTGTAAACGAACCAAGGCAGCTCGTGAAATACTCGAGATCGGATTGGTAAAAATCTCAAACGAGCCAAGCCTTAACGAGCCTAAGCTCGAGCCCAAAAGTTTGGCTCGTTTAGTTATCGACCTCGAGCTCAAGTTTTACATATCGAGTTCGACCTAGCTCGCGAGCCTTAATGGGCTTTTTGTTTATATAATTTTTATTTATTATATTAAGTGTTTATTTATAAAATTAATTATTTTTATAATATATAAAATTATGATAAATATATTTAAATCAATTATTTTATGTTGAATTTAGAAAATATAATAATAAATATAATTAAATTATTAATTAAAGTAAATAAATAAAATAAATAAAATTTAAACGAGCCAAGCCGAGCCTAAAAAATTTTCTAATGAGCCGAGCTCGGGCCTAGCAAATAAAGCTCTTAACGAACCTAGCTCGAGCCCTAATTTATCTAAACGAGTCGAGCTCAAGCCTTAACAAGCTCGGGATCGGCTCGTTTACACCCCTATTCATGAGGAAGAGCTTTCAAGATTACATTTGAAGCACACACTCACACCCTCTATTGTTTGGTTGTGATACAAAATAGGCAATATGCCTATTTATAATGTCACATGACTAAAAGCCTAAAAACAACAAATACAAAATAAATTATAAATATTAGCTAGATTAAGCTCTTTTATTTGTTTAGGTGTTCGGGTCTTTTTAGTCATCGAGTATCTTTGTAATCTTGAGTCCTTAATAGCTCGTGTGGTGACTCGTTGATCTCTAATCAAACAAATACATAATACTTTTTGTAGGGGTGTGCATGAAACCGAAAAAACCTACCCAAAATCCAAAAACCGAAAAATCCAAACCGAAATAACCGAACCCAAATATAAACCGACAGGTTTTCAGTTTGGTGTAACTTTTCTAAAAACGAAAGTTTGGGTTTGAGTTTGGTTTTACCTAAAATAAAAACCGAATGCATGCGTATGTATGTATGTATGTATGTATGTATGTATGTATGTATGTATGTATGTATGTATGTATGTATATGTATGTATTATGTAGTATGTATGTATTATGTATGTATGTATGTATGTATGTATGTATGTATGTATGTATGTATGTATGTATGTATGTATGTATTATGTATGTATGTATGTATGTATGTATGTATGTATGTATGTATGTATGTATGTACATACATATATTAACTTTCAAAAATTTTAATAATTTATAAACCATCTATTTTTATTCTCTTTGTTCTTGATATTAAAAGTCATATAAAAAGATAAAAACCGAAATAGAATGGTCCGTTCATTTTTTGACCACCCATGTTTCACAGTTCATGTTTTATCGTTTATTGTCTTTGTTTTTATGATTGTAAGTTGAATAACAAAAAAAAGGTGAATTGACAACCATATTTTACATGGCATAAGAGCAGGTCTCTGCTCGACAAACAAGCCCTAAAACCACAGCCTAATCGCCGACGATGTCCACCGGAGAGATGATCGAAGAAGACCATGTGAACACCAACCCTTCATATTTTATTCACGCTTCCGAATACCCGAGACAAATGGACAGTGGAGAACGTCCAGAACTATTCTGTGATTTTTTTGGGAAAGGTGGTCACATCAAGGAAGGATGCTTCAAGCGAATAGGTTACCCGGAATGGTGGCCAGTTTCAAAACGGAAGAATGACAAACCTAAATCGAAAGCAACATTTGTGGAGACTGATGCGAGTCCTATACCGAGCTTAACCAGTGAGCAATATCAAGAACTCCTAAGCCACTTTGCTGGAAACGCAAACACTGTCAAGATGAATCATCACCAAAGGTGTCACACCCTTGTCGTTGCGGAAGCGTACGGTGTGACTTTCAAGGTTTCACAGTCATGATTTACAACAAAAGACACATATGTTTCTATATTACATAGCAATATTACAACTACATTAGCCACAAGCCTAATGTAATAATAGTTTCATCTGAGTTTCACACACATATATAATACTATTACACATATATGCTATGTTATGTATCACACTGTAGAGTCTATCTCTCATAGACTCTACTATAGGTCTCCAAAGATTGAGCTCCCAGCTCCACCCCCTGTATCATGATGCATCTGAGAAAAACATGGTTTTAAACAATCATCATATCGCTGGTGAGTTCACAAGTTTATTTGTTAAAAATGTATGTAATGTATCTCAAACGATTCAAATGATTGCATAAAAAGAGTTAATTAATATATATGTCCCAAACTGGGAGTAAAACATTGGTATCCAGTGCGAACATTGTTCCTTCCAACAATGTCGTGTTTAGTTCCCGACCAACTGTCCAATTATAACTCCTGGGCTCCCGTAACCGAGCTGACGAGTTCAGTGTTTGCCCCTTCCCAATGTCCTTGTTGCAAGACATTGTGTGTTCTAGCCTTATTGAGCGCCCGCTCGACATCCAGTTGTGGTTTTAGCTACGAACCACGGGCGAGGATTGTCAATCACAAATAGAATCTATTCTCAATAATCGCGCCCCCCCACGGTTAACGGTTACAGAATAGGGGACTTAGCGACAAATGTGTAACCCGTGAAATAATGACAAGTTCGGTCATGTGTTCTCCCCACTATCACGTGTTTCAACCAAATGTTTTACAACGCTTTCGTTTTCATGTTTCACAAAATGTTTCAAAAGTGTTTCAGCATTTCAAATGATGCAAATCAGGTTTCATGTTTCACAAAATGCATCAAAAGCGTTTCAGAGTTCCACCTGATCAAATCAGGTTTCATGTTTCACAAAATGCATCGAAAGCGTTTCAGAGTTCCACCTGATCAAATCAGGTTTCATGTTCCACAAATGTATCAAAAGCATTTCAAAGCTTTACAATAATCAAGATCTTTAAAACGAGTTTTTATGTTTTCTCATTTCCCGAGTTCAAAAGCCAAAATACAGAAAAGGGGTTCGTGAACTCACCTGAGTTGATTCAAATCAATAACAATGCACAACGTTCGTATCACTAGTTCTTGAACTCTAAACCTGTATGTTATTAGAGTTCTATGAGTTACTTAAGCTTAATCTGACTCTCAGAACTTTCCTTGACGTTCAATGTCAAGGACATTACAACTCAGGTCATCAATCTTATCTCAAATGTTTAATCAACTTTCTTAACTTAATATCACAAAAGTGTGCTAACTGCGACTCGTTGGATTAATCAGGACATTCCCAGATTAATCAAATTAATATGGTTGTTGATAATCGGACATTATAACGGCTTATAAAACTGAGGTTTCGCATAATTGTTTTGGACAGAGTCTCTGTTTATAAAAGTGAGGTTTTCAGGTTTTAAGTCGGGCAGAACCTCGACTTATATTTCTTAAGTTTCTAGAAAACAATTGGGCAGAATCTTTGCTTATAATTGTTTGTTTTCTAAAAATTAGTCGGGCAGAACCTCGACGTATTTTCGATTAAAACCAAACAATTAATCATAATCTTATTATATAATAATAATAATAATAATAATAATAATAATAATAATAATAAGATCTAAAACAAGCATCATAACAGATTGAAATTATACGGGATTTTTACCTGTCAGAAGTTCGCCAGTATCTCGTGTTGAAAACTAGATGATTGGAAGGGTTAAATATGGGTATTTGGAGGTGTAGGGTCGAGATTTGAGAGTTAAAACGTAAAAATTTTTACCTTTCAGGTTTTAAGTCTGCCTCTTATAGACGAAATCCAGATCCGGGGCGCATAGCCTAGTGCCAAGGCTTGACACGGGGCGGTACGCCCGGATGTAAGATTTTGCATGGCTGCCACGTGTTGACACGTGGTGCCACGTGGCGCGTTCGGGTGCGATCTGACTCTTTTCTTGTTTTCGTGATAACTTGAGCATACGAATTCCGTTTTTTTCGCGCCGTTTTCGCCCACGTTCACGATTTTTCAAGCTCTTTCCAACCATTATAATTTCAAGATCTGAAGAGTTCAAAATATCTGATCTCTTATTTAACGCTATATTCGACTCTATGTATCTTGAAATTGGAGCCTCGTTTCAAAATTTTGCTTACACTCATTTTCTTTATTTTCGAATTATGATTCTAACCTGAAAATTTTGAATTGTCACAAAAGGCCAACTTAGCAAGTAAAGTTGATCGAGGTAATGAATGGATTGTTGACTCTGGTTATACCGAGCATATTACTTATCAAACCAAATGGTTAAAAAGTATGGTGGCACCCAACCGTGAGCCCCCTGTCGTAATCCCAAATGGCGATTCCATACCTGTTGAAGGAAAAGGGAGTTGTCAACCGCCTAATGGAACTATAGTTAATGATTTCTTACATGTTCCAAAATTTAAATGCAACCTCCTGTCTATTAGCCGCCTTGCAAACGATATTCAATGTTCTGTGACTTTCTACCCATATTTTTTTCTTTATGCAAGACTTGCGTTCAAAGGAATTGATTGGAGTTGGTAAATGCAAGCATGGACTATATACGATTGAGATGGTGGAGAACAAGAGAAGGGCAATGATGTCAACAGTAGATTTATGGCACAAAAGGCTAGGTCATACTTCTCGTAAAAACTCTCGCATTTTGATTTTGTTAAGAACATTTCTTTTAAAACTGTGGATTGTGATTCATGTGCAAAGGCTAAGCATACAAGACTATATTTTAATAAGTTCAATAATAAGTAAATAATGTTTTGAGTTATTACACTGCGACATATAGAAATGCATCTATTTCGGCGGCAAATTATTTTCTAACAATTGTTGATGATTTTAGTCGTGCCGTTTGGGTTTTTGTACTAAAATATAAGTCTCAGGTAGGATATTGCCTAATAAATTTTCACAAAATGGTCAAAACCCAGTTTAATAAAGCCATTAAAAAGATTCGTTGTGATAACGGGGGCGAGTTCACCTCGAACCACATGAACCGGTTTTACATCGAGCAAGGCATAATGCTCGAAACGACATGTCCACACACACCTTAACAAAACGGTATAGTGGGACGAAAACACATGCATCTCCTTGAGACTGCAAGAGCTCTCAGATTCGAGGCAAGCTTACCGATAAAATTTTGGGGTGAGTGCATCCTTACAGCCGCGTATATAATCAACTGTCTTCCTTCAAAAGTAATTGATAATAAAACACCGTTTAAAATATTATTTGATAGGAAATTGGATTGTGAGCATATGAAAATTTTTGGATGTCTTGTTTATTTTCAAAATACTGATACAAGAGGAGACAAGTTCGAGGCAAGGGGATGCGAGGTTTATTTTTGGGTTACCCACCAGGAACTAAAGGTTATAAGATCTATGACGCAGTTAATAATAAAATTGTGATCTCTAGAGATGTAAAATTCGTTGAAGATGTTTTTCCTCATATCGACACATAAATTACCAACAGCTAAGAACAACCAAGATGAAATGGAAATATTTGATTTTCCTCCATGGTATTATGAAGAACCTGATGTAAATGTTCACCAAGACATAGGCCCAATCGGTTTTCCAATTAAAGAAGAAAATGAAATGGTCCTACCACTTTGGAATCCACAAACGAGATCACAACAGAAAATGAAAAGGGGTCTTTATTTTTTGATGAGGCCCACAACCAACAAAATGAGGAGGATGGTCCAATTGAGCCTAAAATGACTCAAGTTAATGACAAACACATTGGACAACAAAGGGTTAAGACACGTTCAAAACGACTAGATGGTTATGTCTATTGATCATGCAATACCCACCACCAGTCAAAATTCTTCAACAATACATCCTTTAGCTCATTTTGTTTCATATCAAAAATTTACTAATACTCACAAAGCTTTCATAACGGCCATTGGCTCGCATGATGAGCCAAAGTGTTTTAATCAAGCTGTGCAAGATTCAAACTGGTGAAAGGCTATGGAACAGGAAATACAAGCCTTAGAAGAAAATCGAACGTGGACTTTGGAAGAGTTACTGAATGGAAAAAGGGTGATAGATTCAAAGCATGTCTACAAAGTAAAATTTAAATCCAACAATGATGCAGAGAGATACAAAGCTCGATTAGTGGCCAAAGGATTCACACAAATGGAAGGGGTAGACTACCATGACACGTTTGCTCTAGTGGCCAAACTTGCCATGGTTCGTACACTTCTTTTTGCAGCTGTTAAGAAAGACTGGCTTATTTATCAGCTAGATGTGAATAACTCATTTCTTCATGGGGACCTTGATGAAGAAGTGTAATGAAAATACCACAGGGTTTTGACAAAGGGAAAGAAAGAAGAGTATGCAGGTTAAGAAAATCGTTATATGGTCTAAAACAAGTCTTAAGAAATTGCTATCAAAAGTTCACTTCGACGCTTCTCATTCTTGGTTTCAAGCAGTCAAAGGCAGATCATTCGTTTTTTATTTATAAAGTAAATAACAATTTTGTGGCTGCTCTTATATATGTTGACGACGTCATCATGGTTGGAAACAACTCATCAGAGATTAATGAAACGAAGCATTATATATTTAGATAGAAGGTTCAACATAAAAGATCTTGGGAAATTGAAGTATTTTCTCGGCATAGAGGTGGCTAGGACGAAAGAGGGATTAGTTCTCAGTCAACGAAAGTACACTCTCGATATATTGGGAGATTGCGGTGCTCTCGGTTCACGTCCAAGTGCATTCCCCATGGAACAAAATTTGAAATTGGAAAGGTATGAAGAAGAACCAAGGGTATACTCTGGTCAGTACATGCGACTAATAGGGAGGCTGCTTTATTTACCAGCAAAAGGGCCATATATTGTTAACTCAGTGAATGTCTTGAGCCAATTCGTATCTGACCCGAGACAAAGTCACATGGAAGCCGCTACAAGGGTCTTGAGATACCTAAAGACCATCACATGACAGGGAATTTTGTTCCTAAAGGAAGGGGACGACCCTCACAGCGTATTCAGACTCAGACCGACTCGGATGTCCATTTTCAAGGAAATCAAGGACCGGTTATCTGTTACTGTTCGAAGGAGCACCAATCTCATAGAAATCGAAAAGGCAGTCTGTGGTCTCTCGTTCTTCATCAGAAGCAGAATATCGAGCGATGACGACTACGGTTAGTGAAGTTATATGGATGCGTTGGATGCTGAGTGAACTTGAAATGACTCAAAACCAACCAACTCTCCTTTTCTGTGACAACCAAGCTGCTAGACATATAGCTAACAACCCTGTTTATTATGAGAGGACGAAGCACGTTGAGATGGATTGTTTCTTTGTTCGAGAGCGGATTGAATCCATGGAAATCCAACCGAGAGAAATTAACACTAAGATGTAAATCGCGGATTTGTTTACCAAAGCCTTGGGTTCTCAGCAATTGAAGACTCTCCTCGACAAGTTAGGCGTTCGAGATCTACACGCTCCAACATGAGGGGGAATATTGATTAAAAAAAAGAGGAATACGATTTTTTATGATTCAAATGGGATCATCATGATTTACGGTCAAATCGCATCATCTCCCCTAAATAGAATGGTCCATTCATTTTTTGACAACCCATGTTTCACAATTCATGTTTTATCGTTTATTGTCTTTGTTTTTAGAATGGTAATATCCTTCCAATTAACTAAAAGCAATCAGCTATAAATAATAAATTTGGTAGGTTTTTGGTTTAGCTATTTTTCTGGTTTTGGTAGAACAGAGGACCGAGCCAAAACCGATCGAAACGTCTGGTCCAATCAAAACCGAACGAGGCATACCCTATTCGGTCTTATTTTTTTTAAATCGTGAATATGGTTTGGTTTAGTCACATATATCAGTCCGGTCCATTTTGGACCCATAAACAACCATATGAAAAAACTATATCAAAATTTTTGAATTAATTAGTGGAGTTGGTAATCAAATAATATAGTTTTTATGTTTGTTGAATTCTGACATTCTCATGGGTCAAATTCAGGTTTAAAAACTGCAGATTTTGTTGAGCCTAAAATAATGATTACTTTATTTTAGAGCAGGATGATATGTCCATTTACGAAGCTAATGAATTAGTTTTTTTGTTATTAAATGAAGAAACCGTTTCTTTAACCATAAATCAAAAAGCACTTAGGTAGCGTTTGATATGCATAAATGAATGGTGGAATGAAATAAGTCATTACGTTGGAATGAAAAGAAACGTGTTTGGTTACCACATAGGAATACACCATTCCACAAGGAATGTGATTCCTTCACTTTTGATGATTTTCATTCCTTGAAATAGGGGTGTGTTTTTTTCATTCATTCTCTTGAAGAAATGATCCGACCAATCACCCGACCCATGTCCAAAACTATTATCCGACCCATGTCCAAAACCATGACCCGACCCATGTCCAAAACCATGACCCTACCCCTGACCAAAACCATGACCCGGCCCTTGACCTGACTCATGACCCAAATCATGATTCGAACCATTACTCAAACCATGACTTGAAACATGACCAGAAACATGACCTGATCCATGACTCAAACAATTACCCGACCCTTGACTCGAACAATGACTCAACCCATGAACCCAACCATGACCCGTCACAGGACTCGACCTATGACCCAAACCACGACCCGATCCACAAACCAAACTATGACTTAATCCATGAAATGCCTCATGATCGAACCATGAGCTAAACAATAATCGACCAATTAACCGACCGGTTATCCGAACCATGACTCGACGCATGACACACGACCTGACGCACGACTCAACCCATGATTCGAACAATGATTAAAACCATGACTCGACTCATAATTTGTATTTCATTATTTTATCTTCTCATGTTTACCAAACAATAAGTAATAAATCATTTCATTACCACATGTAACCAAACATGACAATGAAATGGTAATGATCAATTTCTTTCCCATGTCCATTTCATTCCCTCATCCATTCCATGTCCCCATCCATTCCATTCAGTCATACCAAACAAACCCTTAGTGAATAGATAATTTGACCTTTTATCTCGTAGGAAACCCATTGTTCATCCTTAAGCAATTGCTTCCGAGAATAAAAAGTGTTAACATGTAAAAACAATAATGAAGAGAAGTGTCATAAGTAATATGGATTTTTTATTTTTGTGAAATATGCTAAGTTGAATTTATATGAAGTTTTTATTATTTTAGAGAGTAATGATATTAGGAATTGGTTTGTATGTATATGATATTTTATAAGTATGGGATTGAGTTACTATATCAAATTGTGTAGGATCGAATGTTGATTATTATCACACAAGACAGTGAATCATTTCTTAAGAGAAATGCGAAAACAAACTTTTAAGTAATCTAAGTAAAACAGAACAAATATGAAAAAGAGAATAAGTTTGCTTTAAGCTCAAGTAACTATATTTAATTGAAAAAAAATTACAAAATGATTCACTTGTTTTCTCAATGCTCAATCTATTCTCACCCACACTACTTATAGAGCTTCTATAATTAATCATAACCATTAATTATAACATGATTAATAAAATCCATTTATTCATATTTATTTGTCTACAAAACAACCAAACTATAATTATTGGATGAGTACGAAAGTGTTTGATCTTCTACCATACGTTGTTGATCTTTTGTCTTGATATTTGTATTTTAGTTGATCAAGGTGTGCGCATTAACTTTGCACCAATGATGTTTGAATGTATAAAAGTACATTCATAGAAACCATGTTGGTCAGGAGAAAGGCAACATCAGTAGAAACAACTTCATCAGCAAAATCATGTTTTTAATAGAAACAAGTTCATCAGCATAAAAAGAAAATATCAGGAGAAACTTGACTATTCAACAAAAACATGTACAATTTGTAGAAATTTAGTTTTTCAGAGAAACTAAAGTACGAGTTTTTGTTGACAACAACATCTGACCCAACAAATTGTGAAAACATTTGATCAATGTCAACTAGATTAATAATAATAACAATAATAATAATAATAATAATAATAATAATAATAATAATAATAATATAATATATTCATAAAAAAAAAAAGCATTTGGCTAATAATGTCTAAACTCATATTCTCAATGTGTGATCGTAGACCGACGAGTCTTTCGGAAATTATAATTATAAAAGAGAGATATATGACATACTCTTCATTGAACAAAGATGAAGAAAATATGGCCGTCTAACGTTGAGACCGATTCACATCATGATTTACAGTTTACGCGTATGCTTTGCATAAAAATAATAAACAATTTTTTTATTTTTTTAATTGTTGCATTGGATCTATATTTTAGCATTGTGGTCCTTGGGACCTCATCTTCAAGTCTATTTGTTTTAAATAAAAGTATGCCAAATTTCGCTTGATACTAATAAATTTCAATTAATAATACATAAGACTAATTCAGATAAAAATCAAAATATCTAACAAGTGACAATGAGGAGTGGCGTAAAATGATTAAACTATGGGTGTTAAATGGGTTTTGTTTAACGGGTCAACTGACACGGCTCAAACCTAGAAATCATGTCATACTTATTAATCCGAAAACGATCTGAGTATTAAATATTAATCGGTTGATACAAACATGATCCGTTTAACTCGGAAATTTTTATTTTTAGGATATAAATACTTTTAAAAATATAATTTTATTACAAAAAATACAAATATACAAAAAGTATTATATTTAATTATAAAATTTTATTTTAATTTTAGTATTTTAAAGTTTTAATATTAACCACGTAACCAAGTTTAATATAAAACACAATAAAAAAATAATCAAATACATATAAATGGTTAAACGGGTCAGCCGCATGTGAACCTACCCGGGTTGATACGAACCAAACTTGTTTATCTAAACATGTATGGAGGTTCAACCCCAACCTGACCCTAATCCATTCATAATAGATTGAACCTTTTAATTTCGTGGGGATTCGGCCCGAATAATATAATTCCTTAGATCTTGGTTTCGAAATCGAGGTCATAACAAGGACTTTGTATGTTCATGTTGTTTTTTCATCTTGTGTTTATATTTAACACCATTCAAACCATTAGAGCTAAGGTGTTTTTTCTTTTTTAATAGTTAAGTTGAGGGGCCAAAACCGTTATAATAGTTAAGCTTAAGGGGCCAATATAAAAGACTCGTTAAAGAATATGTTAAGGAACATGTTTAGAAGCTCGTTAAGGAACTAGAGTTGGAGAATTAAAAATTTTAAAAGTTAATAGGCTACCACCAATTTAGACACGAAAATAAGCAGATCATAACGTGTCGTCTTGTTATAAACACGAAACATGTTAAGGGTAAACATAAAACATGTTAAAGTTAAGTCATGTTGTGTCTTAATAATGTGTTTGTGTCTGAAATTGTCAGGCCAAACTTCTAAGCAACCATTCATCAACATTTCAATTTTTCTTATCATTCTTTACGTTTATTAACATAAACATTGATATCTTTTATTTTAAATTGTTGCTCTCAACTCCTCTCTTTTATTACTCGTGATTTTCTTTTAGTTTTGATCTTGAACGTTGAATCTCTTGATTTTGAAGACGTCGCCTAAGATTTTGAAGACATCGCTTGAGATTATGTATGTACGTAATCGAAATGAGATTCAAAAGGAACTAGCGATCCAATCGTTGTCGCCGGCTATATGGTTCATATGCTAGTTACTCTGGTCTAGTTAGACCACCACAGGCACAAACCCCAGTCTGACCCGCACAACCGGCAGGTCTAGTCTTAACAACTTTGGTTTTAACTAATATTAAGTTTTAATTTTTTTTTTGAAAGGCAATATTTGTTGTTGATTAAGTATTGTTGTCATGTGGTGTTTGAGTACATGTACAAATTACAATTAATGTACATTTTTTTTCATTTGTATTTTCAAAAATTGTTTGTTGCTGGTGGGAGTTAATTTCAAGCTTTGACGAAGTAAATAATTAAAGATAATTTTAAAAATACAAATTTGTTAATGATTATGTTTCAAGATCCCAAAGGCCCTCTAATTTATTAAGCCACTTCCAATATGAAATTCATGTATCTTAAAAAAGTCGCAGGCCGGATGTAAAAACTAAAAGTGGATGATCGATGCCAACTTGTGCATGCATGGTGGGAATATATAATTTGATCATTATCCAATCCATCACGCTACATCAATTGAATATGAAATCTGTAAATAAACAACGAAATTTATAACGTGGAAACTTTTAATTTTCTTGAATGACTTGTATAACGACACCAAAATGTGATTTCAATCGTCCACTTTGATTTGAAATTCTGGGCATATATCACAGCCCACCCAAATAGAAACCCTACAACTTATTAAAATCCTGACCTTACCGTAACAAATATGCTTCATCTCGGATTTGAACCCAAGACATCTGATACTAGAGGTGACAATATTTACCCATGTTAAAGGAAATTAGTTGGTTTGGGTAAACAATTGTAGTATAATGGGTTGAAATGGGTAATATTGTAATATTGAATGGGTTAGGATGGGTAGCACTTAAAACAATGCGGGTCAAGACGGGTAACTAAAAAAGTATGTAAATGCAATAGATTCAAACATTTAAAAATGATTAATAACATATTTGATGAGAAAATCACTAAAAATTATCCAAATGTACTATTTGTTTACTTATAACACATCTTAAGTTAAACTAAATTGATGTTTTTTAAGAACAATCCATTTAGACCCGAACTGATTTTGCTTAAAAACTCGTTCTGATCCGCACCCATCCTGACCCGAACCCGTTCTGACCCGTTACCCAACCCGTCCATTTTGCCAGGCATATGACTGATACGAAAGTAATATAATAGGAGGAGCCCTTAGTTTGGAAACTCATAATTAAGCCTTGTATATAAACAAGTTCAAAGACGGCTTCCTTGACCACCAGAATCCCAAATAAAGTTTGCAAAAGTCAAACATCCTTTCTATATATACCCATTCAATCACACCATATCATTTTGTAGCTTAAAACATTTTGCATACAAGAAAGAAGAATAGTAGATCACTTTATTAAACCATATATATACACACATATCTCTATCTCTAACACATAATATGGGCAACATAATAGGAGATTCTTGCATGTCAAGCAAAGGGTCATTTGTGAAAGTTATTTATTGGGAGGGAAACACGAAAACCCTAACGGGGAGACGACGATTAGCCGGAGAGATCATGTTTGAGTTCCCAGAGAGCATTGTGTGCGATGCTGACCGCTTCTTCGTTGGACATGCGATACCCGCTCTAGCCATTGATGACCAACTCAAGCCTGGCAAAACCTACTTTGTTCTCCCTCTTGATATCTTCTCTTCAAAGATCCTTTCGGTTTCTTCAATATCCGCCTTCGTTGATATCAACCATAGACGCAGCCCGGCTGATCTCAAGGAGTGTCCTTTAGAGTACATAAAGGGGTCAAGTGGGAATGTTTTGATCAAGGTGAATCCTGAGTTTATGGCTAGACATATTTGTGGTAGAGGGGGCTATGGTTATGATCAAGACCATGATGTTGCAAGTGATCATGTGGCTAATGCTTCTTTGTGTAGTACGCCTGAGTTGAAGAAGGAGTATGAACAATTGGTTCGGCCTAGGGTTCAAACATGGTCACCTAATCTTGATACCATTTCAGAAGCTGTTAAGAATAGGTATTCTCCTTGTAGGATTATAGGGTTGGAGTGGAATTAGTAAGAGAAAATGCAAAGGATTAATGATATCTTTTTGATGAATTTATTAATTCTTTATTCTTTCAATTGTTAATAATAATAAAATGTGTTAAGTGGATATATTTTAGATTTTTCTTTTGTTGTGACGTGTAACCATTAAAGATTGTAAAGCTATTAACATTTAAAATTACCTTTTTTTTTCTTTTGAATTAGACTAATTACGCTATTGTTTATCACATGTTGTAACAAAAATCATATTATATACTTAGTTGAACCGTTTTCGTTTAAAACCGATTTGACCAGTTAACCATATAAACTACGTACGTACATCAGTGGTTAATTAGATTGAATTTCAAATTCGTTTATTTTCTTTTTTCTTCCAAAATATAATTTTCTATTATTATATATGATACATATATGTTTTATTTATTTGTGTTATGAAAATTATAAATTCATACTAGAACATAGAACATCTATTATCTATCTATTAATACTAATAAATAAAAGTAAAAGTGGACACTTGTCATAATTTTTGAGCATATTCAAAATAAGTTTCCCGCTTATCTCTTCTATTAATTACATTTATATTAAATAATAATTATATTATTAATACTTTTCCCATAAAATAATAGTTCATAATATATTAAAAATATCTTAAAATATGAAAAAAAAAAACATAACATTTAAAAAACTAAATTATTATAAATGATTGTCTTAGAAAAACAAGTTTTTTTATAAATACGAACTTTTTAAACAGGTTTTTTTAAATACAAATTTTATTTCAAAGGGTAAAAATAATTTAATATCGATATTTGTTTAACTTGTGTAATGCATGGATAACATATACTTCTGAAATATGACTGTTTAGAAATCGTTTTTTTATATGAAATCTTTAAAAATATAAATGTTTAAAAAATGATATTATTATTTTAATTCATTTAAAGTATAACTTGTATCTAATTTCAATCATATTTTACATCAAAAAACATTTTGTAATTTCAAAATTTATATTACTAACTATTTATTATTTATTTTTATTCAACACGTATAATATATTTGATCGATACTAACCTAGTATATATATATAAAGAGGACAAAAAGTTAATTTAATCCAAGTATTAGGAGTTTAAATAATCATAAATGTCAAGATATATGATGCAACCATGCACCCCTTAAAAACACGATATATGATTAATTTCAATCTTATCTTACTATTATAATAAACAAAAATCTTCATTTGTCACTTGTCATTTTCTAAGGCTATAATGACACTTGTCAAATTTTCATGCATTCATTTAATGTTCTCTTATTAAATAAATTAAATAAATTATATTGTCTCTCATATTAGATAAATTATATTATCTATCATTATAAATAATTATAATAGTGATAACTAATGTCTTTTACAAATTTAAAAATAGTTTTTTAATATATTCAAACCTAATCATTTTTTATAAAACATATTTTAAAAAGTTTATAAAATACAATTTTTCCAAAATATCAATTTTTTTAATAAAATAAGAAATATTTCAAATTTTTATATTTAGAAAATAATAGTTTTATTAAAAAAATTTCTTAAAAAAACAATTTTTTTTCAAAAAAATGAAATATACACAGAAAATTATACAAATGATGATACAAATTACATTTTTTTTTGTCTTGTATGTTTAACAGTAATTTCAAATTAGTTCTTTAACTTTAATAATTACAACAATATTACCTTGTCATCTTAATTTGTAATAGTTAGTTTTTGATATAAAACGAACTAATTAGATTTTTTAATTTAGTTAGTTTAAAGTTCTCAAGTATTACAATTTAAGAAGGTTAAAGATATTACTATAATTATTAAAATTTTAATTATCGTTTATTATCTAAAGTAATTATTAATTCATAATTTAATAATTTTATATAAAAATATCGTCAATATAGTTTTTAAAGTTTCATTATTAACCATTTAATATTTTATATTTAATCCGTGTGTTCACACGGCTAATAACCTAGTACTAAATAAACATTAATCTTTAACATTAAATGATGACAGTCATGACAAATTTTAAATTGACATAACGTTTTCGTCTGTTAATTTTTTTAACAAAAATTACGCTTTAAAAATGAGCATATTATTCTCTTATTTGTATAAGATATTATTTTTTTAATTGAAAAAAAAATATCAATATGTTATCTGATTAGATACGTACTAGTACGTACATGATTAAACGTTTTGTCAGCATTTGTGTTATATACGTCGTAACTCGTTAACACCCTCTAATGTGTGTATATGTATATTTTGAAATTACCTGTTATAGTGCAAACCTGCAAAAATTCTTCAAAATCTTTGTTTTTTCTAAATATTATTAATATATTTAATTCTACAATACTTTGTCTTTTAAGTGTGTGTATTTACAAATGACAACACATGTGATAATTACAAAAATCATATGATAGTTATTTAATGCATATTAATTTACACGTATACATAAAAAATAAAAGAATAAAAAGTAATTATATATATATGTTTGGATGATATAAAGTATAAACACCAAAAGATTTCAATTAAAAAACAAAATGATTTAGAAGAAAGCCCATTTCCGTTAATTCGAGGATGTTGTTTACTGTAATTAGTTCTTTTAGGTTGACGTAGAGTAAAAGTAACACCCAAAATCCATACACGCTTATACGTGTCAAATTAAGGTCCCAGTAAAGCTTTAACTTAAAACTTCAAAGTTTTATACGAAAGCAACAAAAAAAATTTACATAAGTAATAAATACTTGGTTAGTTACTAATTACATTCAAAAAGCATCATACACTGGTTTGTATGAAAACCCAACAACCAAAATTTACCGAAACGTTTTAATAGCATATGTAAATAGTTAGCATATATTTCTCATTAATAGTTGTATCTTATCCTTATTTAGATTGTATCTCTTATATATGTTTAACAAGATGAATGGAAACCTCAAGCATTGAGAATATTGATTCCTTCATGGTATCAAGAGAAAACCCTAGCCCACCACCGCCGTAAAAATTTTTTTATCTTCTTCTTCTTTCTCGATCCCTCAGCCACCAGTCACCCCAACCCTTCTAACTTTCCGATCACATTCTCATGGAACCTAAACTTCATCCGGCGGTCACCGTCTCCAATATCAAAAACTTAATCCCCATCACCCTTGAGATGGAAACCGGAACATACACCTCTTGGTCGGAACTCTTCAAGATCCATTGCCGAGCCTACCAAGTTTATGATCACCTAATTCCACGCTTTCCGCCCTCCCTGATCACTGACACCGATGCATGGGATCGTATTGATGCCATCGTACTCCAATGGATTTACGGCACCATCTCGCAAGACTTGCTTGAAACCATCCTTAAGCCCGACACCACTACTCACGATGCATGGACCGCCCTTGCCAATCTGTTTCAAGATAATCAAGCCTCTCGGACGATCTATCTCGAACAAAAGTTTTACAACACCAGGCTAGACAATTTCACCAACATCTCCTTATACTGCCTAGCCTTGAAGTCCCTTTCGGATCAACTGGCTAATGTGGGATCTCCTGTTCCTAACCAACGCTTGGTTTCTCAACAGCCCCAACAAACTTGGTCTCCACAACCCATTGGCTACGGCCCCACTCAATACACCCAATCATGGATGTCATCTCCTCCACCACCATGCCCTTACCCCACAACTCCTAGGCCACCCTCTCCTCACAATGCCCCTGGCTTGCTAGGCCCTCGACCAACACAGCCTCCAACCCACCAAAACCAAGCCTATACTACATCCTACTCTCCAACCGACATTGAACAGGCACTCTACACCATGTCGCTCAATCCACCAGACCAACATTGGTACATGGACACCGGGGCTACTACACACATGACAAACAATCCGGGTAACTTCTCGTCTTTTTTTAATAATTGCACCTCACGAAACATTATTGTTGGTAATGGCACGACTATACCCGTTAATGGACAAGGCAATCAAACCCTTCAACCCCCATTCCCCCCTTTTCACTTGAAAAACGTTCTTTTTGCACCTCACATAATTAAAAATCTTTTATCCGTTCGTCGCCTTATCACCGATAACCTTATTTCTATTGAGTTTGATCCCTTTGGTTTTCTTGTGAAGGATCTCAAGACTCGGACCCTATCCTATGATGCAATAGCGCCGGCGAACTCTACCCGCTCGGTCCAAGTGTCTTCTCCAAGCTTCGGTCTCCCTCAACTTTTTTGGCCCTTCCTCAATAACTTTGGCATCAACATCTCGGTCATCCGGGACAACATTTATTGCATTCTCTTAAACAATCTTCATTTATTAATTGTAGCAAACTTAATTAATCTTTTTGTCAGTCGTGTGTTTTTGGTAAAAGTGTTAGACTTCTGTTTATGGATTCTTTGATTACTACTTATTTGCCATTTGACATTATCCATAGTGATCTTTGGACATCTCCGGTCCTAAGCACCGGAGGTCATCATTATTACATTTTGTTTATTGATGACTATACTAATTTTCTTTGGACTTATCCCCTACATAACAAATCCCAAGTCTTCTCTATATTTAATCGGTTCTACACGTTAATACAAACTCAATTCGGTCACAACATTAAGCAAATTCAATGTGATAACGGAAAAGAATATGTCAACTCCTCCTTTACACAATTTTTCAATACACACGGCATCATACCTCGCTTCTCTTGCCCTTATACTTCTTCACAAAACGGTAAGGCCGAAAGAACAATCCGTTCCATCAACAACATTATTCGCACTCTCCTTGCACACTCATCCCTACCCAACCATTACTGGCACCATGCACTCGACATGGCCACATATATGACCCCTATCCTACGATGCAAGTGGTATATACTATAATGTTCATTAATTGGTTATACAACCAATTGTTACCTATCAATTTTTTTTACTTCCACATTCAAGTGGTAAAGTAATCAACAATTTACAATTCAAAATATGATGTTCACTCCCGAGTTCTTCCACCATTGATTGAATAACAACCAATTAATGCACTAGTCTATAATCAATTCTAAACAATGCTACTATGATATTCATCCTCCGATTCTTCTGTCATAGATTTACACAACCAATTACAATCAAATCAATTTCTTGTATGAATTCAACAATTTATAACCAATTCAATTTCAACTATAAATCTAACAATTCATCTTCAATTCAATCAAAACAAACCAACTCCATCTGTGAATTTAACCATTCATTATTAATCCAATTCAATTAGCACAGTTGACTAAATAAGTCAAACTGCATAATCAACAAACATCATCTATGAACCAAACCATTCGTACTTTATTCAATTCAATTAGTAGACGACCACATCTACATATATATATATATATATATATATATATATATATATATATATGGTGTTTAGTAAGTTAGATAACTTACTTTGGCACTTATAGTTACGGATTAACAATCGGTGCTTTGCCTTCCCTTTGACTTTCCCTTGAAGTTTCACTATCACCACCTATTTACAACAATTCCATACTCTTAACTACCATATTAGTTAAGATTGACATAGACATATCTATTTAACAAATTTGTTATCTAATATTCAAATATTACAATGTCAATTACTTTGAATCAATTACTTTATTCAATCCATATGGCATATAAATATTTAATATTTCATTATTTATCAAACACACATGACACACAAGGATTCTGCTTCTTATATTTGTACCAAAATCCTCATTTTGACCCGTTAGTGCAAGTACTTGTTCTATCCATTTGTAAGTATCTTAAGACACTTCTATCATACCCATTTACATGTACCTAATCAACTAGTACCAATCATCCATGTTCATTCAAACATTTGACTTAAAATCAAATTTATAAAACTTCATTTTTCAGTGCTGCACTTTCTGCGCAGCAACTGTTCAAGGAGGTTTTTGCCCTTTTTAAAGCGTGAACCAATTCAACATGTTCAAATACAAATCATAGAAGACTCAGAGAGCTTTCTGTGCATATAAAATACACCTCAATCGGAAGTACAGTTGATTTTATACAATATTTACAAAAACCATTTAGCAGCTTTATTTTTTTTTACAATTCAACTTACTAAATTTTCTGTGTTGCTGCTGAAATCATCACCTTTGACCACTTTACGATTTGTTTCAGCTTAACATGTTCAAATATGAATTGTAGCTGACTCAAAGATCTTTTCAAGCATATAAGATTCATTTTCTAATGATTTTTGTACTATTTTATATGAATTTTACAAAAACAGGACATCAACCAATTTCATTTCCAATCAACACCCATTTTCATTTTGTTTCAAACATTTCTACAAACGACTTATGTGCAAGATTTCTCCTACACACTTTTTTGAACATTTCAAATTTTCCAAATCCCATTCTATGCTAAATCTCAATAAAATCATAAGTTTAATGAATGTGATGAGTTTGAGCAACACTCTTGCATCCAAATACCAACACTACATTTTTACAACTAAATCCATCAAACTCATATTGAACTCAAACCCATATGATTTACCCAACACTTATTTTATCATCTATTGATTCTACATACTAGAATCTATGTTTGGGTGTTTAAAACATGTTAATACTAACAAAACTAACAATCTTTTACTAGTGACAACACCCAATTCATGATTTGATGAAAACCTACAAATTCATCTTTCAAGAATTTAGAAGAAGAATCTCAAATTCACTTACCAAGTAGTTAGAAATCACCAGAATAATGATCTAGTAAATCAATCTTGGATTCAAGCTCAAGAACATCACGAATTTGAAAGCTAGGTTATGGGTTCTTCTTCTTCTCTTGTTCTCACCACGTAAACACACACATACACAAGATAAAAATGTCTAGAGATGTTGACTTAAGTCAACATTTAATCCTTCTATTTACAAATTTGAGAGTTTGACAACTATAGTCCCTCAACTTAATAATATTATAAGTTTTTATTCTTTTTTTATCCCAGATACATACAATTTCACCCCTAACACATATTATAAGGGTTTTCAACAAGCATTGATGATCTCCATAAGAGGCATGATTGATTTTATAAATAATTCAGAAAAACTGAGGAGTGAGATGATTTTGCCTATTAAGATTTAGCTGAAATTTAAGGATAGCCACTAAAATTAGTGTTTTAGCTCATATAACATACAAATAAGTTTTTTTATGTTAGAAAAGCATAATGTGATAGTCGTAAAGAGGTTTCTAACCATATAAGACTCATTTCCTCCCTATTTTAAATGATTTTATAGAAATTTTCAAAAAACATAACAACATGTTTTGCTCTAATAAACACTTAATTTTCTTTTGATTCAAACATTTCTACAATGTTAAATGTGCATCATTTTATTTGCAAACTTGGAATGTCTAATTAGCCCTTATATCATCCGCTTTATTTCGTATATTCAACTTAACCAATTTACTTATTAAACGTAACTTTTAAAATATTTTTTCATAACAGCACCCAACTCTTCAAGTAATAATAAATCATGGGTTTTAAACTAGTTACGAAAGCCACTCCAAGAATCCCAACCATATAAAAGCGACGATTTTTGTCATTTATACAAGATTTATATATAATGTTAACTAATAAACTCCCATAACATATTTTTTTCAAATTATAGATGAATCGCATACCTATTCATCTCATTCAATCACTAGAACTTATGATGAAGATGATAAAAATTTACCCCTAAGGCCATGTGTTATGCACCGTGACCCAGGCGTGATGCCCCTGTGTCACGCCCCCATCACCATAACACACTGGGCATGACCACCAGGTGGTGGTTCAGCCGTGAGGGCTGTCACAGGGTGAAGGAGAAGAAATGAGAGAAGAAATGGGGAAAAAGGTGGCAATGACGTGCAGTGATAGGGAAGTGATGTGAGAGTGATGGATAACATATGTAAAGATGATGTGGAGTGATAAAGGGGTGATGGTGTTGGTTGATTATATGGCGCCTACGTGGAGTGAGAGGGTGTGATGGGGTGTGATGCATAACACATGCATGGGCTAAGTGTCGATTATTACCAAGGATGTTGATATTTCTTTTTTAATCTTTGCATTTCCTACATTTCTTCATTCTCTCTTCATTCATTCGACTGGCATTCACAGACACACACAAAAGATCCCCCCAATTTTGAGAGGAAAAAAAAATGATATAATACCCCTTGGACCTATTGTTAATTAACTTTAGAAAATGTGCAGAACTGATCCCTCTAGTTTCGCTCTTTTTAAATCAATTATTATACGTTGAATGCCTGAAACAATATTAACTTAGTCCATCAACGCAAGATTCATTGCCGTTAGAACACCAACCTTGAGAGGACCATATACCTTAGGAGCCATCACCCAATCCGAGTTAACCCATTACGTCTTGGATTTTCTTATTAGCAATGTTTTCAGAACCGGACCGGACATCGAACCGGTCTCCTTACCGGTCAGAGGTCCGACCAGTCGGACAGGATTTAAGAACCAGATGATTTTATAAACATTTTATAAATATATATATATAATCAAAAAAATATAAAAAAAATTAAAAAAAATTAAAAAAACAGGTTCAATCACCGGTCCGACCGGCCGGTTCACCCAAAAACGGTTTTGAAGCTAGAACCGGACCGTTTAACACTCCGAATCCCGGTCCGACCGGCCGGTCCGGTCCGGGTTTGAAAACACTGCTTATTAGTCTTAACCAGTGTTGTAAAACTATGCTTAGGTGGCCAAGTATATATTCAGCAGAGACGATATTCTCTAACTCGGTTAACATACTCGAAATCGGTCAAACTCGGCAAAGTCATATTTTCGTTATTTTTGATCGATTTTTTTTCACTAGTTTTCATTTTTTTTCTAATTATTGTTTATTTTCAGTATTCTTCACGAAGGTACCTTGAAAGATGAGAATTAAGTGAATATCATGTCAATGATATTATACGAAAAGGGGAATTTATATATTTTTCATTGCTAAGTTTATTTATTACATAACTAGGTTAGATACCCGTGTATTACACGGGTTGAATATCAAAAAATTTATAATTGATATGATAATTTGAAGCTCTTAATATTTGTTTCATATTTTCACATAAATGCAAAATCTATTTTGCAAATATAAAAAACATTGACTTGGAAAGATCACGAATGATGAATGATAATTGAGAAGAACATATTAGAGACTTTGAAAATACAAAGGATAACTATGTTTTAGTAGGTCATTGCAAGCTTCTTAATTTCAACTTCTATCAGTACTTAGTAGTTCAAATACACACATATTGATGTTGAATCAAAACGAACAAATACGACAAGTCGACAATAGCCAATTATTAAGAAAAATGAAATTTATCACTTCTGCATTCATCACTTGCTTAATGAAACCACTGTTTTCAAAGCCTATGAATGAAAAGCTAAGTCGTGTAGTCTATTACTATGATTACAACCTATTTACACAACCAATTGGAAGATAAGATGATTCTGACCTTTCATTAACATTTTATCCTTCCATAAAGATCAGTGGGTTTAAGAGAAAAAAGAAAAGAAAAATGTACAGGGCATAGTCAAGCAAATAATAAATAACATTTTTCTTAAAAATAACACTGTGTGATGACTAATTAAGAAGAAAAAACAATTGCCAATCCACATAATACAATTTGGTAACTATCTAAAAACCAAAAAAACTATAAATAAGCTGCAAAACCTAAAGACAATACCAAGAATTGGCAATCACGTTTCACATCTTTTCTGAAAATTTATTTGAAAGAACATAGCATAGTCCAGTTTAACCACCTAGGAAAGAAATGTTAAGCAATTAGCTATATATGTAATATAATTTAAGCTACTTGAATACAGTTCCAAGGTATATTTCATAATCCTAAAGAACACTAAAAAAGAATGTAGGAATCCATATAATACTTGTATCCAACTCAAGAGAAATTCGTATAAAATCATCACATAACTTGTACAATCAAACACAAGCCCAAGTGGCAAACATGACAATAACAACAACTAAATGAAAGACAATAGATTGCGAGCTGTGATTCTAGTAATTTTATGAGAGAAGTTTGAAATCAAGATTTAAGGTCGGATCATTTTTTGCTTAACGAATCCCCAAAATTTAATAGATCTATTTTCATGACCATTCTCCTAAATTGGTTGGCTACTTTGTTATACGAAACCTTCATTTGGGCCTCCTTGCCATTGTCCATTCGTTTCTCTCAATAAGTCGTTTGTTCCCATAATCCTTAAAATTAGCCAACTACAAGTATCTTCAATGCCACCTGTTGAGATATCAAAAGTTCAAGAAAACAATTAAGAAAGCATTGTCATCCTAAATTGATTCAACAAATGATATCATTTTTCTCATCTACATCCATTAAATAGGCAAACGATATGAAGAAGTTTTGTGATAAACACTAAATTGCAAACTTATTCAAGATTATACCTTGAGAATCAAAATATGAAGGCTCAACCATCAACTTATGCTCATCCCTGCACATAAGCAAATAGAACCATTCCATCATGTACAAGAACACTGGTAGTTAAAGGTGAGCTTGCAAAAAAACTTCTAATTCTCCCACCTTCAAGAACCGATGCAACATGTGAGTATTTGAAATGTAAGCAACCCAAGGGCAACAAACCACTTTTCACTTTGGCTAGTCTCTTAGGCGGTAGAGGTGCTATAGTCTTGCAAACCCCAAAAACCGATACGGGACTTGCAATCCCCCTTTTGGCATCATCGCATTTTCACGGAAATGTTCTTCCACTTATGAATGGCATCAATGTTGTTGCACCAACATGCCTCCTGCTACTATTGATCAAGGGTACTCTTTATGAGCACCAACCTTTTTGAAACCCTAACCCTAACACATTGTTATCTCCATAATCTAGAGTTCATGGGTTCGTTTATACACCTGAAATATGGAATGAAGAATCATCATTGTTTCCAGATCTCAACTGTGATGAATAAAAGACTTGCATTGCATAGTCTGGTTCTTTTAACCAATAATTGGGTTCTTAAATCTCCCTGCAGATTAATCTGATTCATGTCACCTAGCATGATGATGAACTTGATGATTATCAACTATAACAAAGATGATTTAAACAAAAATGAGCTCACATATGAGAGCGATTTCATATGAAGATGCAACTTAAAATATAGGATTTGTTCTACACAATAAACTGAATCAAAACTGAATCAAAACCGGAAGAACATATTGATATTCGAAAAATAAATTGTAAGAAATTTGATTAAAAGATGGATGAAATTTACATATAAGAGAGATTCAGATTAAACCCAGCATTACAAATGGTTGCCGATAGAAGAAAAAAATCTAGGGTTTTGGTCGAAGAAAGCTAAGTGAAGCAAATTGTGGAAAAGAAGCTTTTATATCTGGGTTAAAAAATCAAGGTATTGATCCATGACCCGCGTGCTAAATCTGTGATAACCATTGAGCGGGAATGGGAACCTAAAAGTGGTTTGATTGATGGACACATGGCGCCCACAAACACTGATTTATTATAATACATAGATTACTCAAGTAAAAATGTCAATTACATATTTTTCTCTTCTAAAACATATTTATACTTTCAAATAAAAAAATCAATTACATATTTCTCCATCCTAATTGAAAATATGTAAAGGGTTGGGTAAATATGCAATAAAGATTCTTAGTAAGTGGATATATGTAAAAATCCCTACAAAAATATCAAATTTTGTAATACTTAATTATTCAAAAATGTATGTTTTTTATTTGTATTAATATTCCTTTTCAACTGTTATAAATGAGAGTTAACTTATGATATTTGACATATATATAATTTTTAAAAATTATTTTCTTTATAATTTACCATATCCGAGCACTCTACGCCTAGGTTGAGTACTCGCAAACTCTACAATCGACCGATCTAGTATCGTCTAGAGACTTCTCAAACTATAAACCCGACCCAAAGCTGTCTCTTTCTAATCATTTCAAGGGACTCAATAGCGTATAAAGGTGCTTTGAACAATTAAAAAAAGTAAATTAGAAGAATTGTCAGTACTGATTTTAGGAATGTTATTCTTCCGAACACATTGCTTTTATTATAATTGACTTTTAACCTCGATCTCAAATTGAAGCATCTCAAGATCCGATCCAGGTTCTTTGCATCAGAATGGAACCAATGACCAATAAAACTTTGTTTATTTTTATAGCCAGTCAAATGAGGATGTAAAACGTTTGGTCCAGACCAAACAATTAACCCCAAAAAACGAAAAATATTTGTTTGGTTTTGAGTTTTGACCAAATAGGCTGGAAAGTTTATTTATTTATTTATTTACTAGGTTAAAATCCCGTGTATTACATGGTTTGAAAAAATAATATGTTATATATACATATCTTTTAAAAAAGTTATGTAATCAAAAAGCATGTATATTACAAAGTTTAACTAAACTCATGTTTTACACATATTAAATAAAATACAATTTGTTAATAAATAAAGTCATCAAAATATGTTTAAAATATTTGATGTAAAAATTAAAAATTACGTTTTAATTTTAAATTTTTTTCAACAATGTGCTAATATTTATGTGTAATGTAATTTATAAATAATTTAATTAAAGTATATTTATTCTCCTTTTAACACACTTAAATTAACTTTAACTAAACTTTATATTAATATATATAACTTGGATTTTTTAAAAATTAGTTACTTTTTAATATTTCAATAAAATTTATTTTTATCATTTAAATCATCTAATCATATTAAATGTTTAAACAAATTTTAAAAGCAATTATAAACAACAATTAGTAACATTATTGTTTTATTTGTAAATGTTTAGGAAATATAATTTGAATTCGTTTATATTTAAAGAATTAAGTAGAAGTTGTTAAATAAAAATATAAGTTTACTTAAAAACTTCATAATTAATTTTATTTTAAATATAATTAATTCATAATATATTAATTATTATAAATATTATAAATCATTATCCTTAATTTTTATTTACTAACTAAATAATAAATCTAGAATTAAATATGAGAGAGAAACGAGAAACCAAAATGTGAATAGTCTAGATTTGTGACAAGTGTCCACAATTATTTTTATTTATTAGTATAGATAGATTGAGTAAAATGTGATTTTGGTCCAACAGTTTAAATTTTGCATTTTGGTCATTATGGTTTTCATTTTATTGTCATTTTCGTCCATATGGTTTGGTAAATTTTATCATTTTAGTAAAAAAGTTTAAAATTTAATCGGACTTAAATAGCAATAAAATGGAAACAATAATGACTAAAATGAAAATAAAATGAAATAATAATGAACAAAATGACAAAATTTAGACTATTGGACAAAAATGACAAAAAAATGTCAAACGACATGAACTAAAATGACATTTTACTCTTATTTATTTTATTGATTTGGATTATGGTTCGAGTTTAAAGATAAATCAATCTTTTAAGCCAATTCTAACTACGCATTTCTAAAATTCTTTTTTTTTCTTTTTCTTTTTGTATATTTATATGTATATATTTGATATCAGTACTTTCGTTGTTGCTTTGTTTATTCAGTTCTATTTATTGAGGGTGGAAGTTTTTTTTCCAGTTTAATTGATAATCAAACCGAATATAAATCAAATTATTTGATTCGATTTTCGGTTTTAACCAGAAAACTAAATTCAGCTGCAAATAAAGGGTTGTGTTAAATTAACACCCTGTTTTTTAAAAAATACACCCTTGAGACGGCCCATACTACCAGTACAGCCCATTTCACTGAATTCAAGACATTCCTATGGAATGTTTGTCTGTACTCTATACGGGTCGTACTGACCAGTACGGACCGTCTCAGACCACTGGAGCGTTAAAATGTAAAAGTGGGGTGTCTAATTAAAAGAGCTCATAAATTATGTATCCTTTTTCAATAATGAGTGTGAGCTTTATCTATACAAATGTATAATATATTTGGCCTTTTGCGGTTAGTTTTAAGCTTGTGAAATCATTCAAACTTGTGACCGGTTTGATTATATGATGTTTTTTCATATAATTGATTTCAAAAATTTTAAATCGTAAGTCGTAACAAGTATTTGGTTTGTGACTAAATTAAAACATAATTGGGCTAAGTGGCCTTTTAACTTAGGATTGGGCTAAATAACCTCTACCAGTAACCAGTCTGTGTTAATTAAAATAGAATCGGATAGCTTTAAATGCCCAACCGGTTGTTTTTATTAGTTTTATTATTATCCTATCTAGCATTTATTTTAAACCTTTAACTTAATAGTTTTTTTTTGAATGACATATGATCTCAACATGTGCACCACTGATTTTCAGGCCACTTCAACAAAGTCTATTTACCATGACCTCTGTTGAGACCCCACCACCACCCCAGGAGAAAACCGCACCGGAAAACTTTCTGATCTCTTAAGGACCCCTATTTCACCTTGGGAGGGATTTGAACCCATGACCTTACTAATTATATGTAACTTAATAGATGTAATTTATATTTTATTATCTTTTTCATGATTTTATATATAAAGATAATTATTTATATAAATAAAAATTTATTAATTAAAAAAATTATATATAAAAAGTTTATTTAGGCTCGCAAGTTTGTTGGAGCTCGATATGTAAAACTTGAGCCGTAGCTTGATGGCTGGAGAATTCATGTTGTGTTTGGTTCTTACACTAGATACAAGTTCAAATCATATTTTAATTTAGGATTATTTACATATATCCTCCTAGTGAGAACCTTTATGTAATTGACTAGTTATTTATTAGGGTAAATATATTTTGAAAAGGAGAAATATATAATTGTCGTTTTTACTTGGCTATACATGTAATAAATGATAGTAGAGATGGGCAAAAAAACGGACCCGGACCCGGAACCGACAACCCGAACCAGAACCGGTCATACCCGAACCAGTGGGTACGAACGGGTACGGTTTTTCAGACAAATTAGAACCGGAACCGAAAAACCGGAACTGGTTCCACCTGAACCCGGCCAAAACCCGAACCGGAACCGGTCAAAAACCGGTTGGAACCGGTTAAAACCCGGAACTGGAACCGGAACCGTGTATTGACTTTGTTGACTGGAACTTGAACCGATTGGAACCGGAACCGGTTCCAAAAAAAACCCGATTTGTGCACCTCTAAATGATAGTATGAAGAAAAAGTATGTAAATGTTCCTTTAATTTATGTTAAAATTTTGAATTTGTGTAAGATTGGCTTGTCAACATGCAAGCATAAGTCGTTTAACCACTCCCTTTCTTCTAGCCCCGCACTACCAGTAGCAGAGGCAACATATAGGGATGGAGCCATGGAGGGGATAGGCCCCACATAGGACCTTGCGATCGAATGTTAAAATGCAATTTTTCTAAATAAGTTTGCTTAATTTTGAAACACAAAGGGGCATAAATCTTGTTACAATGAGGACAAATATTATTGTAAGAGGCACAAATCTTATTACAAGGGCATAAATCTTATTATAAAGGGCACAAACCTTGATTGCAAAGGGGTACAATTGGAAGTAAATAATGAAAACTGTGTTCTTTTCATAAATTTATATGAATATAAACTTGTGATATTATTTTGAAATTGATTATTTAAGCAATTTTTTTTCAAATACTTTTGATAGTTTTGTATTGTAATTTCAACTCACCTGACATGCTTTTTACCCAAACTGATAGGTTTTTTTGTGGTTTCAATTAACCAGACCCATTTTTTATCCGAACCCATTTTTACCAACCCAGTTTTTGCCCCGTAGAAAACATTTCTGAATCCACCAGTGCGTACTACAACATCTCAGTCGCATTCAACATTTCGATTAATGTGGAAAAGCAGGAGGCCATTGGTGTATTTGGGCGTAATTTAGGAGTAGGACTAATGCTATTCAAAAAAAAAAAAGGAGGCCAATGGTCGCACACTATTGTATATATTTTTATTGCTCGTTCAATTTCACTTTAAACCCTGATATATTATGATAACTTCTCTTGATATGAGTTATAACTTAATTATTATTTTTTTTAAAAAAAGATTGATTTTTATATCAAGTTTAAAACCCACAAGTTTACTCCTTTTTTATTGGTTTTGAGAAGGTCTGATTTCTTCTCAATTAACGAAAAGCAAAATTCAAATCAGTAATAAAAGTTTGGTGGTCCAATACGCAACTATGTTTTTAAGTATTTTAGATTGTTTTCCAAAAGTGACCTAGACATGGTGTGGTATCTATGTCTAAACAGGTTGATACAAGTAAAGAGCGGTCATAATTTTATCATGATGCAAGTATTTTTTTTTTTTTCCAGCGGAAATTTTATAAGATTATTGTCCGACATATTATGTTGTTATTTGAAACTCACTATTGGGCATCAAGAAAATAAAAAAATAAAGCTGCTGAGTACAAGAGATGTCTATATATACCGAGGTAGATGTTTAGGCAAATAAATAAACCGCATAAGGTATGAAGTTTTACGGGATACAATACGGGTCATATGTGCTTCTCATATTATATAAGTGAATACGCTATATTTAAGTAATGAGAATATTCAATATAGTATACTTTTGTTAAACACCCGCATATAGTACATAAATTAAAATTACGGTCTAATTTTTGTAAATACAGGCATTCGATTGTTATTGTTATTGTCCATGTAAATTACGGAAAAGACAACTTAAAAGTGGTTTCTTTTTTTTTTTCTTTATCACTTCTTAAAATTTCAAACTATATTTATCGGGCTTCTCTGAAAGCGGGCCAGCCTGTGGTACATTTGACAACCCAACATACCTTTTTATTTCGAACGGTTTGGTACGATAACATTAAATACGGGATTTCAACTGTCCCATCGGATTTAATGCTATAGGGTGTACGCTCGAGCCCACCTTAGAAGGAACCCTATAATTGAGTAAACCTTCTGACCTTGGCTCAGCAAATATACTTTGGCCCGGATTCGAATCGAAGACCTCTTATAAAGAAGTCAAAAGAGTACCATTAGACTAGAAGCCCTTTGGTAGAACCCAACATACTTTGATCGGCTCACAACGTTTGAATGCATAAATGAGAAAATAAAGAAACTTACGTATGGTTTCCGGCCCCCCCAATAAAAATTAATGTGTGAGTTCAGATGTCATTTCATTATTTAATTCCTCTTTTTCCGATTTCATCATCAAGTTTTTCAACCGTCATTTTTCCATGGTTTTCAAGTTTTTCAACCGTCATCTGAAAACATTGGCTAAGAGTGTCATTACATTATTAGGTTGTTTTTTTTGAACGGCATTTGATCTCAACGTGTGAACCACTGATTTCCATGCCACGTCACCAAGGTCTAGTTACCATGACCTCCGTTGAGACCCCATCACCACCCCAGGAGGAAACCGCACCGGAAAACCCCCTGACCTTCCAAGGACCCCTATTTCGCCTTGTGAGGGATTTGAACCCGTGACCTCTCACAGGGAAGCCAAATGGATAACCATTAGGCTAGAAGCCCTTGGTTAACATCATTAAGTTGTTATGTTTATTAAACTAACCATTTTAAGACTTACCAGATCTCGATGATAAAAACTTCAAAAGATCTATATTGGTGAATAAGAAATGGTTGTGAAATCTACCTATATTAATAAAATAAAGGTTTTAGTGTCACATATCATTTTCTAAAGCATCTCAACATTCATTTCTTGCCCATCTCTCTTATTAAATACATATAATATTAAATAATAATATTAAATACACTTTTATACATTTTTAAAATAAAAAAGATTTTAATACATTAAAATATATTAATATTAAAAGCATACTTTTTAAAAAAAAAAATATAATAAATTATAAATTTTCAAAAACAATTATTTGAAACACAATGTTTAAAGAAAAAAACTAAATAAAAAGCTAGTGTTTACTGAAATAATATTGTTATTTTAATACTCAAAATATAAAATCATACAAAAATTTTAACCGTATTTTATATTAAAAAATCATCTTATATTTTCTAAATTTTAATTGATAATTATTCGTTATATTATTTTATTTAATTTGTGTAATACACGAAATACTAACTTAGTAAAAGAATATACAAAAAAGATTTGAATTTACGTAATTGACGTACTTGTATTGTTTTACCAACTTATAAAAACACACGCATCGTATGGTTTTTAATAAATAAAAAAATAAATTATAATTAATAGTTATTTAGTTAGAAATGATAGTAATTATTTATAATTAAATGTATTTATGCATCTTAAAATACACTTTTTATATCATTATTATTATTATTATTATTATTATTATTATTATTATTATTATTATTTAATGACATACTAGAAAAACCACCTAAGCAATATTTGGTATAAGTGAGATTCCAACCCAAGATCTCTTATAAGATAAGTCAATGGGCTACCACTAGACTATAAACAAAACGAAATATTCTTTTGCCTTTTGAATTTACTGATTTATTTATTTTTTATCTTTTGAAGTTTTTATGTTTATTTTCTGTATTAATGTTTTATTGTCATGTGTCTATGTTGGTAGCCTTCTTGATGCCATCTGGTTTTGTGACCAAGAGGCAGTCATTTTTGCAATATAATGGTTCGTGTAAGGCTGACAAAACGAGTCTTAACGGGTTTTAACAAGAATGATATATAGGTTTAAATTTTCTTCTAGTTTTGTTTTGCTTGTGTTTTGATAGTTGTTATGACGTGTTTTGACGTGCATTTTGATTTGTTAGTATAGTACTCGCACAATACAGGGAAACACAACATTTAAGTTAGGTGATTTTAAAAGTTTGCATGTTTTGGTTTTTAGTCATAACCGTAACAAAACAATTTCTTTTTGATTTATTAGATAACTATGTTAGTATCTCGTGTAATACACGGGTTGAATAAAAATTAATAAGTATTCAATAATATAAACTTAAAAATTGTAAATGATTTTTTAATTTAAAATATGATCAACATTACATAGAAAAAAAATAATATTGTATTTTAAAAAATTCATTTTTCAAAGATTGGTTTTAAACACTTCATTTTAAAAAAGTTGTTTTTAAAAAAATTCATTTTTTACAAAATTATACGATGTTATCTATTATTACACAAGTTGGTAAAGAAAAAAGTAAATAGTTAATAATAATTACTTATAAATTATAAGAAAATTATGAGTTATAACTTATTGAAAAATGTTCATATTTTATAATAATTTAATTTTTTAAAAGTATGCTTTTTAATTTAAAATATATTTTATTATATTAATAAATCGTGTTAAATTATAAAAGGTATATATATATATATATATTATAATTAGTATTTAATACTATTATGTAATATATTTTTTAATATTAAGAATTTTTTTAATTAAAAATGGTATAAACAATATATAATTAGTTGTATATTTATTAGGAGAGACAAACGAGAAAATTAGTGTGAGGATACTTTAGATTTGTGACATGTGTCTTTCAATTATTTTGATTCATTAAGTATAATAAATTAAAAATGACTTTAACCGTTAACATAAAAAGTTAAATATACCAAAAATATCAAGAATTGATTCATTTGTTTTTAGGTTTTTTTTTCTTTTACAATAAATTTATCTCACTCTAATTCTTAAAAGCTAGCAATATGGGAAAAAGTGAAAAGAGGAAAAAAAAAACTTTTAAGTGAAATTAAAAATTTTGTATCATGTGATATATGAGTTGTGAAACTCATAATTTTAAGATATTTAATTAAATTATTATTTTGTTCTTTTAATATGTATTATACAGTACTATAGATAGATAGCTTTGTTATTAACTTATTTACGCATCAAAGGCGTTATACCCTAGTGGTATCTTGGTTGTAGAATAAGGCTTAAGAACCAAATAGTCCTGAGTTTGAATCTCACAAGTGGATTTTCTCAGATTATTGAGTTTCCTTCATAACTGACGACTTGGTGGTGGGTATAATCGGATGATATTGTTAGTGGCATAATAATATCTCAGTGATGTGTTAGTGATCCAAAAATTTGTCGTTAAAAGAAAATTAAGTTATTTACGCGATGGTGTTGGAAACTTTTTCACTTCACCTGATTTTGTTAGGACTAGGTAGCCGTTTTAGATTAATTAAAATTATATTTTATTTATTATATTTATATATGATAATTAAGGTCAAATAAGTTTTTAATTTTGTAATTTTTCTAAATTTTAAAAAGAGTAAATTACCGAGACGATCCTTGTGATTTTGCATGTATTTCACACTTGGTTCTTAGGTGTCGTAAATTATACATATGGACGCAAACCTTTAAATATTTGTAAAACATATAGTATCTCACATGCTTAACAGATTGCGACGTAAGGACTATACGAGTTACAAAGGTTTGAGACCATATCAGTAATTTATAAAATCTAGAGACAAATAGTGAAATACTAGTAAACTATGTAAACTACTTTTGACAATTTACTCTTTTTAAAAATCATAAAATGTTCATAAATAAATTATAAATAGTTAAAATTATATTCAAAGATAAAAAACCTAAACCAAACTTGTGAAAATTCATACATCACAATCATTCGTTCCTTTGTAAGCTTAGACGACTCTTAATTTGGGGTGTCTGTGATCTGCTTTTTAGGTAAAACCGTAAATAATGGTTTATGAATAACTAAAACCAAAACTAAACATTAAAAATAAAATCAAACCAAACCATTATTAAGGTTTGGTTTCGATTTGGTTTTACGGTTTAAACTTTCTGGGTTTCATCTTTCTGGTTTGAGCCGGTTAAAAATTAAAACGAATCAAACCTAACAATTTTACGGTTTGAGATGAGCTAATTACATTTTAATCCAAAATATTATTTTTTTGTTGAATAACATATATATAAATCATCAACCATATACATGCATATATACATAATACATACAGACATAGATACACATGTATGAATGTATGTATAAACACGAATGATCCAGTTCGGTTTTTTACGAACGTTTTTCAGTGAAACCATAAACCAAAATGTTAACTACGGTTTCAAACTTTTAAAACCGATCGACCAAATGTTTGAAAAAAACCGACCACAAAACCGTATCATTTGGGGCCTCAAAAATATTAGCACCTAGCTAGGCCATTGCCTAATTTTTGAATATGGGAAGCCTACTCTTATCACACAATCTATCAGTTCTAATAAGTATACTTTTTTTTCTTTTTTTTTGTTTGGACTCCGACACTCTTCCTCGGCGTCCCTCCTTAGCTGCTTCACAAACCAGTATTTGGCACCCTTAAAAAGTATATTGTCAAAGTCAAAATCATAAATCTTAAATAAGAAGAAATATATAACGTCCATAAAACTTAATAATAATTAATAAACAAATACTTAAATAATAACACTAAGAAAATAAAAAATAATCGAGTTTATCTTATAAGTTTGGATTAATCGATCAACATACAAGTTTAGACGGGTAACGTGCATAATTTAATACCACTCGATTAATAACCATAACCAACACTCGATTCGCTTAACTTTCCGTTTAATTGTGACGAAGAAAAATATAAACCTAGAATCTAAGAACGAGACGGCATTAATCTCACATTTCTCGACCGAGCTGTCTCCTTACTTTACAAACATATATGGACCGACCATAAAACTGCAAGGCACTCGATCCAGTTCAATGGTTCCATCGTAACCGAGACGATCGAATTAAGTATTCAGCCAAGGGGGTCTTAGAGCAAGTGCAGGAGGTGCGACCGCACATGACCATTTTTTTAGGGGGGCTTACTTTTTAAAAAAAATTGTATATATTATATATATTAATTTATTTTACAACAAAAACATATAATTTACATTCCAATTTTTTAAATACATTTAACACAGTTACGAATTTTATAAAAGCTGAAAGAAAAACTTTTTACTTATACATTTGACTTAATAACTCACAGGGCCGGCTCAAGGTTTCTTGAGGCCCAAAGCAAAAAGAAAATATGAGGCCCTTTTGACGAAAAAGAAAATTATAGTGTTACACATATTTGATTTATTGATTGTGTTTAAGATATCTATTTGACATTGAAAACCTATTACCTATATCAAACCAGTAAATCAAAGCAGTAATAAATAATCCCAAAATCAAAATAACAATTATAAGCCCTAAAACAAATCAAAATATGAACCCTAATTCTAAATCAAGTAATAATAAACCTTGAATAAGGACGATAATCCTCAAATAATCAATCCCAAAATTAAATCAAAAATCAAAATTATAAGCCTAATAGCAAAAATTGAAATGCTGATAACTGATTAACAGATATTGGATATTACCAGAGGTCCAGATAAGCTCAATAGCATACTAGAGACTTCTATCGAGGATACCGGCCAAATGACTAGCAGACATGAGTTTACCGCTTCAACAATCGGTCAGCCGGTCACTGACTCACTGGTTACAAACTTACAATCGATTAAAACAAGCAAACAAATCCAACAGTTAACATTCGATGCTCAAGGATGAGGAATCAAATTAAAAGATGTTAGATGTGATTGTTGTAAGATGCTGAGATGCAAAAATCGATTTATAATAGTTAACACATAAACATAAGCACTTACAGTTACCGAACGTATACCGTTGAGGCCTCGATGCCTCGTTTTCCCTCTCATCGTACTGCTGGATGCGGTTCAACGGCATCAAGATTCGATTATTCGAAGATAACGCCTCGCTCTCCTCTGGAATCGATGATCGTCCACTAGATTTGACTCATTTGAAAGTGATGCATCGTTTCTTACGGTTTCTCTAAATCTGGAATCCATATTCTCATTTCCCCTAATTGCACCCGTCGACATGATTGAAGATTTGAGGGGCCCCATGACAATCTGACAGGAACCCCACTTTTTCAATTATGAGGGATTTAGGAGCCGCATACCTCATGCGTTTAAACGAGGCCCATTCTAAAAACAAAAGCCCATATTCAAACAAAAAGTCCAGTCATGTATATAAAAGCCCAAGACCTAATAAAAAATGGAGGCCCTATTATTTGTGTGGCCCTAAGACCTAGATTGGGCTGCTTGGCCCATTGGGCCGGCCCTGATAACTCATTACAATTTATAATTTAAGTTAAAAAAACAAATTAACTCACTTCACATTTAGTACAAACTAGTTACCATACACGCACACTTGGTGCCCATTTTTAGCATTCGCACAAGATACCTAATCTCTCAGAGACGACCATGTCTTCAGCCCTACTAATTAATTGCAATTGAAAATGCACAACATATTAAATACTATGCTATAATTTGACCGGCTATATTATAGCTAAAGAAACCATTCTTTTATATGAATTTATAACCGATCAAGTACAAAACTCTACACTTTAATCTTGTTGCCTTAAACAAACGTAAGCCCCTTGACTTTCTCGGTTTGAGTCATGACGTTTTTCTAGTTGTAGCTTTCCTCATACCGTGTGAGTCAAGTCACTACACCCAGTTTTTTGGACGAAAGAGCTGAGTGAACCATTTGACAGGATGATCGCGGATGAACGGACGTTTGTTGTCAAAAAAATATGATACTTACTCTTATATAAATGGTTAGTGATAATATAATTGAGATAATAAACAATATAAAATTATTATAAAAAAAGATCTATTTAAATAATTAAATGAATCTTGAGCTTTTAGAGTTTTAAAATAGGAGTCAAATTTTTATTTTTTTTTAAACATCAAATTTTTTCCACCTTTGTTCACTATGGGACTAGAACAAAATAGGAGTCAAATACTAATGAAATATTATCCTTTAGACATGAACATTTCTCATGTGGATCCATTTATGTTTTGTATATCATGCATTGTTTTATATATGTTATATTTTAACTTTTTTGTTTTAATATTAGACCCGCTCTAGAACATATAATTACTGAAGAAATATCAAATAAAAAGATATTTTTGCCTAAAAAAGTGATAACTAATAAAAATTTGACACGTTTTATAATAATTTAGATATAATATTTCATTTTATGAACAAGATTTTATTTTTTTTGTACTATATTTGTTCTATGTTTTTTTTGTACTTAATTTTTGTGTTTTTTGTACTTTATTTTTGTTTTTGTACTACAGTTTTATTTTTTTGTACTCTATTTTTGTTTTTGTACTACAGTTTTATTTTTTTGTACTGGATTTTTTTTACTAGATTTTTGATTTTTTGTACTAGATCTTGTTTTTTTAACTGGATTTTTTTCGCACTAGATTTTTTTTTCTGTACTATATTTTTGTTTTTATGATGTCACATATCAAATTTATATTGGTTTTTACTCTTTTTAGACAAAAATCTCTTCTTAGTAGATACAACCCCTATATTTACTATATATATATATATATATATATATATATATATATATATATATATTAATTTTTATTTATGCTCAGGGTTGTTCATTTTTTCTATTCGATAGTTCGGATATCAAGAAATTTAAGATAGTCAATATCAAAGTGTTCGGATTCACATATTCAAATGGAAATCCGAACTAAAAAAATTAAAAATTAAAACATATATGTCTCGGATTTCTGAATCTACAAAATTATCCGAAATATCCAAAAATTATCAGAAAAAATCCAAAATATCGAAAAAAAATATCGAAAAAATATCCGAATATCTAAAAAATATCATAAAAATACCGAAAAAAATTATCCAAATATCCGAATATTAGATATCCGAATTATCTGAAAATTTTCAAAGCAGACACTTGAATTTCCGGATATCCGAACCACCTGATATCTGAATTTTCGGATATTTCGGGTTTGGATTTTCAGATATTTCGAATACAGATATGATTTTTTTTGAACATGTATATCAATATGGTACCTAAATAAGAAAAAATAAATTATTAGGGTCCTCTCATACCATGTACGTTATTAAGGTTTTTTTTCTGAACAGCTGAACATTATTTTATTAAATTTGAAGAAAACCTACTTAGCAAGATGCTAAGATAGGGTAATTACAATGAGAGGAAACTGTAAATTACATTTTTCGTGTTAGCATAAAATATAATCTATTTAGTGTAGGATGAGGAAGACTCAGGTGGAGCCATAAGTAGAATAGCAAAAAACCAATATGGAGAAAAGACTTTTTCCTGGACCTATGTGACAACTATTACCTGACCGGCCGACAAGTCCGTACGGTATCTATACTTTCAACAGTAACTGTGTGTAAATACATGTGTGTGAACAGTACTTGTATTAACAGAATTCTAAATACAAGAAACAGTTGTATGTATTTTTGTGTAAACTTAAATACTGTAAGTACAACACGCATTCAAAACAATAGTTGTGTGTATTTAAGTGAAAACCTAAGTATAGTTAACACAACAGATCATGAGAAACAACAGTGTTCAAGCAAATAACAAGAACAAATCGGTTGCGATCTGATATCCATAGATGACAGGAATCAGATGGCCGACATTTCAATGTGAAAACAATGTGATAACAGGGTGTTTAGTTGAGTCCAATAGTGAGGAAATACAATTTAAAACAATGTTGCAGTGTCGTTTCAGAATAACGAACTGATAGTGTGTTTGCGTGGGTGACGATTCACACAAACACATCTGTGAGTTTAACGTTCTGAAATGATAACTGAAAAGTAGAAAACAAAAGTCGGAAAGCAAAACCAATGTCGTGTTCGTTCGAATGACGATTCGAATGAATACGCGCGATGGTGACGCGATCTGACGAAACGAAAACGAAACACGACGCGAACGACTTTAATTTAATAAAATTTAATAAATAACATTTTTACAATTTTGAAACTCATCAAAATGATTAAAATTAACTTCTTCTAATTATTACAACTAAATTACGCGTAAAGTTCCGGATACGTAACGAAAACACAAACCGAACAACCGAAACAAACCCGAATACCCCGGGGGTATATAAACACCAAATGAGGCTTGAAAGCCTCATTTCCCCCACAACTTTCTCTCTCTAACATCACAAACCGTCCACTTTTCTCTCTAGAAGAAAAACCACCATTGTTGATCTTCCAAGCTTCATATATCCTTCGTTTCTCCACGAAATTGGGTGATTCTTGAACCCACGCGAAGCTTTTGATGTCCTCTACATGAAAGTACAGCCGATCTAAAGCCAACTCCACTGAAATTCGGGGTACAAGTGTTTGAAAAATCTGAATATAGGGTTTCCATGTTCATGTGTTCGATTTGAACCACCCCACCGACTTTGAACCTGTGTAAAACCAACTCTAGGACTTCGAAGGCTTGATCTGGTTCACCATTGATGTGAGGGCCTCACCATGCTGGTCACAGCTTGAGATGGATGATGGAGCTGTAACAGGTTCGCCGGGGAAAGGGATGGCCGAACCCTCGGGTGTCAGCCGAATCCTGGTGGCCTCACGAACCTTGAGGTGCTGAACCCACTTTTCCAGCCAACCTCCTCCACTCACAAACCTCTCAGCATGCAGACGAACCCACTGCCGAACCCTAGCTTGAGCGAAGCTTAGTGACCTACGAACCCTCCTTAGGTTCGTTGGGGACAAGAGCCGAACCTTTCTTCACATGCAGGTCTCACTTCACCGAACCAGCTACCCCACGAACCATCCCCACGTGAACATGCACTGCCGAACTTTCCTGAGTCGCGAACCCTTGGGACCAACCGAACCACTGGAACGAACCCTCGCTGGCTAACCGAATCATTTGAAGAACACCGAACCTCTCCTGCTCACGAACCTATGTGATAATCACGAACCATATGTGAACGAACCTTAAACAACTTACACGAAGGTTCGCTAGAACCATGCGGCTCCTTTGTTCTCTGAACGAAAATGCAGACTTTTGGATGGGTCCAACATCAACAGAACACGCCCAACAGCCTATTACCTTCGGCCCAACACACTACTTCGATCCATCACACCTTAATTGATCCATGTGATTTCTTTGTTCGGCCCAAGAACTAGCCACGGCCCACGTACCCCTCTACGGCCCATGCCCCTGGTTACTCGGCCCAATTTCCTTGCTGCGGCCCAAAGTGTCTGTTTAACCCAAAACCTTAATTAACCGGCCCATTTGATTGGGTAATAAACCCTTAGTTGGCCCACGGTTCACGAACATGACCCAACAACACCTACCGACCCAATAACAAACTAGATCAGCCCAAGACCACCTACATTCGGCCCACATTAATTAATACAAGCACAAATACTTGAAAATTCATATGAGTCGGGATAAACATGGTGTATATAGAATTTTACAAATGAGAATACAAAGGCGATGGAATTGGTGGGTTAAAACAACTAATGATGACTAAGTCCCTAAATTGTTACAAGATTAAACTAGGGACAAGAAGAAGTAATGAAAATCAAGTATTTAGTTATAAGTTACAATCATACACCACACTTATATATAATTGATTGAAAGTCAATAAAGTGTATTTAAATTGGATTGGGCCGAATGATGATCGCGACTCACGAGTGTTAGTCAAATTAAGGCTAACACATACACACACACAAATTACAATAAGTGATACTTATGAGTCGAAAACAACGTGAAATCAATACAGGATCGTGAACATACAACAAATACAATCAAGGAGCGCGTGCATTTCTTCTTTTAAGCTAAGTCAACCCTACAACAACAAGGTGAGTTCATATGCCCCTTTTCTTTAATCTTAACTGATTTTAAACTCTCGGGGCTGAGAAACATGCTTGCTTTTATTTAAAAGTTTTGCTTAACATGTTGCTTATACTTTGATTTAGATAATATTAAATTGTTTATTATCGCTTATCATTGTATACATGCTTATATGATCATGAGATGACAGGGAAACTCAGATGAATATGATAATATAATTTCATAATTCATCAACTCACTAGAATAACATAGTTGTAAGATTTATCTTACAACACTTAGTTATTCTTACATGAACAAACATTGGGGAAATTCATACATAAATAAACATTGAGAACAATTACAGAGAAACATGATGACACAGCACCACATATGAATGATTAGAAGATAAAACATCTTCTTAATATCATTCCACATTGTAATAAACCAAGTGTGATAAGTCAATTACTTATAACACTTAGTTACAACTTAAAAACATACTATGTGATAGTATAGAGCAATAATCATCCCTCACCTGAGTCACTTAAGGGTAGTAAGACTAGCTCTTACTATGGCTTAAGGACAAGATGGTGACCATATGATTTCATGGAATGATAATCATGATAACGTAACTTCATGATAACAACATCATTCACACAATGATTAACATAACGTAATAAGACAAGTTCTTATTCAACCTTGTTTATCACATGAGAACATCCCACAATGAGAAAAAACACTAACATCGATGTACATCATCCATCGTTACATGTGGACTAGTAGACTGAGGAATTAAATTTCTCTCATGTCATATTATTAGTAACAGTTTTGATGAAGGCTATGGGATCACACGGCGGAATAGAGGTGAATCGGATGCATTGTAATCTGATTACGTGAGGATCACAATGGATTCCTTTTGGGCTCTATACGTTGCATTTGAGAATACATTACAAACAGTTAACTAACACTTTTAATATTTAAAAGTGAAACAACTGTTAACCCCACAACTATAGAATAATACAAGGAACAGATTTGATAAATCTAATATCCTTAATTCATATAATGGTTATCTATACTTCGGTTTGATAACTACAAATCCATCATCATATTATTCTATACATGATATCACAGGTGATCAAGAATGAGACAAACATGTGGATTGGGAATGGAAATCAGTAGTTGTATTGCAAGTAGTGTGGAGTTCTAGTAGTGATGTGGTGGGATGTTGGCTAGGGCTTAGTTCCCTTACATATGCCCTATATATAAGCATCACTACTAGGATGATATATTACTTGTGTATATAACTATTGAGAAGCCATTGGGAGAACATGTGAAAACAAATAACATACAAGCTACATTATAAACATTGTGATTGTGCATGTGAATGAATCAAGGTTTTCAATTAACATACTTATGAACTCACCAACCTAGTGTTGACTTTGTTTAAATGCATGTTTTCTCAGGTGATGAACAGGTGTAGCTAGTTAGATGCACGAACTAAGCTAATGGACTTTTAGAAGACCTAGCTTCATTTTGTGTTGCATGCTTTTGATGACAAAAACAATGAATCATCTTTTGTATATCTTGTACAGATACAAGATATAGTTTCATTGATTCTTTTGATAGATTTAGTTGATTAAATTATGAACGATACACTGTAATTTAATCTTGTAATTCTATATCATGGATGTGTTAGCATTTCTCATTTATTTATCATGTGCTATGTAAACAATCTGATCAATTGATTATCACAACGATATCACGCCCTGGGAACCTTCCGCCCGGCGGGAAAGCCGATCCAGCCTGCCGGCCCGGGATGTGACAACCTAGCTGGCTCCAAAACAAACCGGAAGAAAAAAACCAGATGAGCATCCGAAGATAGAGATCGGGGATTAACATCCGGAAGAAAAGGATATAGACCGAGTGAATCCTAAACCCCAAACCGTTGAACTAGACTGGGCCTTTTTCCTGGACCTGAAACCACTTTCAACCTATAACTTCAGTGTAGATCCTAAGAATAAAGAAATAAAGTTTTTTATAGTATGAAGTCGAAATTGTACCATACATCTCAATTTATGTTTATGAGATCCCCCAGTGTTTGATCCATAAGTAGGATGATGATTTAATATCTCCGAGAATAGCATTTACTCCCAGATGGAGATTTTTGAAGATATTTCCATTTCTCGATTTCCATAGACACCAAATGGATGTAAGTAGTATGCCATGTATGAGTTTTTTCATCTTTCTTCGGTATGGTCATGTTTCGTAGAAAGTTAGGACGTCTTTGATTGTGAGGATAAGATTTGTATGGACTTTGCACCAACTCATCACTTTATTCCAATCCTCACTTGCAATTTTGCAATGGGTGAGCATATGATCAGTAGATTACAAATTATGCCAACAGAAGTTGCATGAAGCATTCAAGTTAATTCCTCATTTTTGAAGATTTTCTTTTGAAGGGATTTAGTCTAAACACGCTTGCGATGCAAATATGTTAACCTTTATAGGAATCCATTTCAGCCAAGTGATTTTAATCTATGTGGGTTTAAGAGTAATATGATCTATATATATTCTCTTATGTCACTTGTCGAGAAGGGAGAAATGATGTCTAAACCCCACCCCCAAAAATCTGGTGCTTCTGATGTTGTAATTTTTTTTATCCAATGCTCGGTGATTGAGTTTTCCATAATAACCTATGGATCAAAAATTGTTGTTTTAATTGCCAAATAATTGAAGTCTTGACTATACGATAAGTCACCTTGCATTCTTTATGGGCTTCAAGTTTGTATAATTCTAGAAGAGTGTCTTTGAGGCATCCAGAAAAAGTCCAATTGTCTAACTAGAAAAATGAGTCTTTCCCATTTCCAATTTTGCAACGTAGAAGATCTGTGATGTTTGTGTTTAGAACTTTCAAATCATCACATACTTTTATGATATTTTTCCACGGACATCTTATTGTTTTCTTTTGCATGGGAAGCAATTCCATTTCACTTTTGTTTGATGAATTGATTTAATGACTTTGACCTAGTATGCTTCTTTATCAACTCTGAGTATCCAAAGCTGAGAGACCCCGAACCCGGGTACCTTTCATAGTTGGCTAGCATCATCATCTCATAGTTATTAAACCACAAACTTTCATAATATGTAATGGAAATTAAACATAGTTTGTCAAAACAAAAATACATTTAACTGTCTGTATCAAAACATTTTGGATTTGCCAAACCAATCGATCATCTAACACGGTGCCACTAGCTCCTTTACATCCTCTTACCTGCTCTTCATCCTTACATACATGCTAAAGGGTCAGCTTGCGCTGGTGAGTTCTAGTTTAATTAAAACATCATAGTTATTTAGTGTATGAAAGCATGCATTTCACAAACATTATCATTTTCCCATCATACATAAACATAATACATAATCATCATACAACCACCGTCACTAAACGTGCACAGTGGGCTTATACCGACATAAGGCTCCATGTTTATAGTCCGATCGACTCTTATCGTGTTTATAGCCCGATCGGCTCCATGTTTATAGTCCGATCGACTTTATCCTGTTTATAGCCCGATCGGCTCCATGTTTATAGTCGGATCGACTTTTAATGTGTTTATATCCCGATCGGCTCCATGTTTATATTCTGATCGACTTTTACAGTGTTCATAGCCCAATCGGCTTTCATCCTGTACATCATTACATCACATAACATCATAGCATCACATATAACATTCGTATCATCATATTATCATTTCATCATATCATCATAACGTTCTCATAATCATCATATCATCTTTTCCATCATAATTTTATCCTAACATCGTAGGACCTCATCATAACATAGCATCATATAACCATCATCATAGTAATCATCATCATGGTATATCATCATGCATTCATCATCATAACATATCGCCATGTATTTGTTATTGTAACACATCATCATGCATTCATCCTCCTAACACATCATCATGCATTCATCATCATTGCACATCATCATAGCATTCATCATCGTAACACGTTATCATAATGTCACATGTATATCAGCTCAAAACATATTTACACATAACATATTTAAAATAGGGCATTTAGAACTCACCTGGTAATAGCGTGGCTCTTAGCTTCCTAAACCAGATCATCTTGGCTAGGACTCAAGAACCTACATTGTCACATCATCTCCTTACTTTCCATTCCTTAGACTTTGAATTTTCTCTAAGTCCTCATTGTTCACTTAACTAGCCCTAGTATTTGAACATGCATAAATTTCCTGGAATTGGCAAAGTTCTCGTAATCTCAGTACACGAAATCCATGGAGTTTACGAACCTCAAAGTACACGAAAAACATATAGTTCACGAACTTGAGGTTCACGAAGTGAGTTTCGGATACTTTCTGTTTGTGTACCCATCGAGCACTCTTCTTTCCTTCATAAAACATCTCAAAAAACTCATCCAAGACTCGTGAGGCTAGAATTATTACATTGTGACACCTCGTAAATTCCAAGTCAGCATTTACTTTATCTTTATAATAATGTGTATTATTATTACATACGTGGCACTAGAATTATTAATATTTAGTGTGACACGTTGCACAACAGTCCAAACACACACAACAAACCGATAGTTCAAGGAACTATCATAAAACACTCGCACGTGTCTTGAATAACGAATGTTGGTGAAATAATCAAATCACAGTCCGTTTTCACAACACTTAGGTTCTAGGGAACCTAAAATACGTGGAACAATGTTAATATGTCGAGAAACGATGATCGTAATCGAGAATTACGCGAAAAAACGATTCGAAACAACAAAATTGGGCCTATTGGGCTCCTCTGGGACCCATCGCGGTACACTAAGGCCCCCTGAATGGAGCTTAGCGGTACGCGAAGGATGGGTGGGGGAATTCGAATCCCGGATTTCATTACGGTACGCCGAGCTCTCCGGAGACCTCCATGGCGGTACGCGAAGAGCCTGACACGCAAAATCTTTATAAAACCAAGACCAAATCATTACTAGCCACTCTACATCTGCATTTCTGGAAGCCAGAAGCTAATTGCCATCCATTATCATCATTATACACCACTTGCAATCCCTGGAAGCCACTGATACACCTTTGGGAGCTTTGGATTGAAGAAGTTGAAGCCTTGGAGCGTAAAGAAGCCATTGAAGGAGCTTACCATCTTCATCAACACCTTCAAGCTACTGAGATCATCTCATCAACCATTTCCAGAATTTCTACAACCAGTCCCAGGCTGCATCTCATTGATTTGAAGCTTTGTGAGGTAGTGGCTATGCCCATTATAGCTTAAAAACCCCTTTAAACCCACATGCAACCATGGATGCTCACATGCAATACTAGCCAGGACACATGCATGAAATTAGCTTGTATGAATCTGTTATTTTTGAGTTATGCTATTGATTTGATGCTATGAAAACGATTTATGATGATTATAACAAGATTTGATGGTTATTTGATGATTTTACTAAGAAATAGTAAAAATTGATCACATGCATGTATGATCTAGGTAAATGTACATGATTTTTGATATTGAAATGTTTTTATATATGATATTTATGAGGATTTGCAAGATCTAGGATAGTTAATGTTGAAAAAAGATGATATTTGGTGACAGTAACTATTTTTAGTAACTTTGTTATTACAAAATGATGATAGATGATGAAATAGGAACATGCATGCTATTAAAATAATGATTTGGAACTAATATGATGCTTATTGATGTATTTGGGTTGTTGGAATTATTAAAAGAAGTGATTGGTACCATTATTTCTAAAAATAGTAACTTTTAGGTTGCAAATGTTAAAAGATGATGAACTTGATATTATCGATATGATTAACATGAATTACTTGGATTATTATGATAATAATAGGGAGTATGGATGCATTAGAACCATTGAAATAGTAAATTTGACATAAGTTACTATAAATAGTAACTTTATTTTACGAAATCGGTGAATGGCAATGTGTTGGTAAAATCAAGCATGATCAAACGGTTATTTGAGACTAGGATATTGATATTGTGATGAGTTTGATTGATAGACTTAGTGAAACACACTTGTTTTTGCGACTTACTATGAATAGTAACTTTTAAACGAGAAACTTGCTTAACCGACTAAGTGTGACTATGTGCTATGTGATAACATGTTCATATAGGTTAACTATGCATATTAGAATAAACGGAAAGTGATATCTTGCATGACTTGCTTAAAATAGAATCTTTCCTAAAATGGAAACTTACTATAAATAGTAAGTTATCCCACGAATGCATATTACGTGCTCACACACATTACACGATACAAAAACACGTTTCACGAACACTTGGACTAAACACATCACCAACGGGTCGTTAAGTCAAATACGGTCAACACGGTCAATGCGACCCACATAACAACTTAGAGTTGTTTGGACACGAAAACGGTCTAGTAAGACCAACACAAATGTGAACACAAACTCATAACAACTATCTGATATAGGTAACCGCTAAAGAGGCGCACTACTCCGTTCACGTAACGAATGCACTACTAAACTCAGGTGAGTTTACAGCCCCACTTTTACTCTTTAAGTGTTTGTTAAACTCTTGGGGTGAGAATACTATGCAACAGTTTTAGATATATGACTGGTATGTTGTAAAAACTATTTTAAGTGTAACTATTATCGCAACAAGTCCTCACATATCTTTACCGTTAGTTGTGTAACAAACGAATCGTTATTTCGTAATACTACTGGGTTTGACTAGCCCCGCTCGGCAACAACATTGACTGGAGGTCATAGCGAGTATAATATCGATGTTGACGCTGGGTTCAGCGATGACCCAGGGAGGCAACGGAAACAGTCGAGTTTCGGTAAGATGAACTGACACACTCACGGATCGTAGATCCAACAAACAACCTAACATACCCAGTATATGTCTGTCTTACTGTTTTATTACTGTCTAAACCTGTAAACTCACCAACTTTATTGTTGACACGTTTTCGCATGTATTCTAAGGTAATTGATGGATCACAAGCTAGGATGCACAGGAGAATGCACTAAGGAGTTTGGCATGCATATAGACTCTAGTCCTAGGCTTGTATTGGAATTGTGTGTTTAAAAACAATTATCATCATGTAGTGTCTAATACAATTTCTATTTCCGCTGCGTAGTTATATAAACTTGACTGATTTTATAAAGTTGTATGATTGTGTAACTCATATTGGGTCGTTCTATATGACCAAGAGCTATGATCCTGGCCACGTCGCACCAGCGCGGTCTGACACCGCACGTGGGAATTTGGGGGTGTGACAGACTGGTATCAGAGCCTTGGTTATAGGGAACTAGGTTTGCATGTAGTAACTTAGACTATAGCCACTGCTCTACATTAGACACTACACTTAGACATTGCACAACAATATTGTACTATTATGAATTGCTACTTACTAACTTAAGATTTCAGGATGGCCAACAATGACGCAGGAAGAAACCCGGGGAAACGCCCCACTGAGTACGAGCTGACGAAAGAGGACCGTTAGAGGATACGGAGAGGATACGACAGACGAGGTCTGCCAGATCATGGGGCTGGTATCCCATGACAATTAGGGATTGGATAGTGGGGGAGCGAGTACCCCCACCCCGACTGCCTCGTGATGCACCGAGCGATCACTGACTTCCGGCACTAGGCGTGCCACTGGAGCGGGCTTTTGCAGCCCATGTCGCCCGATCAGAGCGCGAGGCGCGAAGGAACCACGAGTTGGTCGAGGAGGTTAGGGATGTTCACAAGAAGAACCAACGCCTCCAAGGGCAGGTGGATTTCCTGCAGGATCAGATTGCCGACATCCGGAACAGAACGGCGCAATTAGAAAGACGACAGGAGGAGATCGTCGCAGTTGTCCAGGAGCACGATGGACGATTGGCTGCAGCGGAGGTCGCTAATGAAGAAAACCACGCGATGATCCAGGCTTGTGATGCCATCCTAAATGCATGGGCATGACAGTTTATTGCAGAGCCTGAGCAGGAGGAGGAGCCTCAGTTCGAGTCTGAGGACCTCGAAGAGGGGGACTTCGATGAGGATCCCGACGAGGATCCTGAGGAGGACCAGGATGACGGTCCCGCAGACAGTGGAGACTCACACTCCACGATTGCTTTGGATTAGTTAGAATGTTCTATTTCAGTTTACTTTACTTTACTGTACTCCTAGATGAGTGGGATGTGCTCATACGAACTATGATAGTAGTATTCCCTTTTGAAAATCATTGTACTCAAAACTATTATTAATGAAATGATATGTTAGTTTTATCATTTGTAATCTTTAATTTATGTTGTACTTTGACTCAACCATCTAACACCACTGACAGCTAACACGTTATCCGTTTCATATAGAAACTATCTATGGCGGGAAGAGGAACACACAACCGGCCACACAAGAAACCAATTGGTTCGGCAACCATCAAGATGATGGTTGACCGAAGGGTCAACAAAGCTATCGCGGAATACAAAGCGAACCGACTGCATAGTGAGACAAGTGGAACTAACCACGGTACTAACCCAACTCGAATACGACTAACTTAGTGTAAACCACCCGATCACTAACACATAACTTTGAATCCCGATGAACAGGATCCCGTGGGACGCGACCAAGGGATGTTCATTCAAAGCATTTCTAAGCTGTCACCCTCATAACTTCAACGGTACCAAAGGAGCGGTGGGACTGCTCCGATGGATTGAGAAAGTAGAATCAGTATTCTCCATGTCTGACTGTGTGGAGGAGAATCAAGTGAAGTATGCCACCGGAACACTGGAGGGACATGCCCTCACATGGTGGAACTCGCATGTCCAAATCTTAGGACTGGAAGCTACAAATTCTATATCCTGGGAGGAGTTCACCAGGATGCCTCGCGAGGAGTACTGTCTTCGAAAAGAAATCAAGAAACTCGAGGAAGAGTTATGGGTGCACAAAATGATGGGATCTGAAATCGACCAGTATTGCACTCGATTTCACAAGCTATGCAAGCTGTGTCCGGTAATGGTGACGCCAGAGTACAAGAAAATCGAGCAGTTTATCAGCGGACTGCCCGAACAAATACAGAGCATGGTGACTGCTTCTGACCCCACTCTCATCCAGCCAGCTATCTGCTTGGCGCACAAATTGACTGATCAAGTAGTAGCCCAGGGCAAACTGCCGAAAAGGAGTGAGCATCTAAAGCCCCAGGGACCTAAGCGGAAGTGGGAGCCAAGCAACAACCGCACCTTCTTTCCTCAACAATCAACCCAACACCGTCCAGCACATGCAAAAGTGTTCACTGCCACACAATCTAACACCCAAGGCAGGGGGGATATCGGGGCAATAGCCCCAAATGCAACAACTGTTCTTATCATCATTTTGGCTCGTGCAAAAGGGTTAAGTGCACCAACTGTGGGAGGAATGTGAATATAGCCAAAGAATGCCGATCTAACCCAAACCCCAACGCCAACAAGAACGATACTCTGAGGGGATGTTTCACTTGCGGAAAGCCGGGGCATATGCGTCGAGACTGCCCGCAAAAGAAAAACATTGGAGGCAACCCGGCAAGGGGCAGGGCATTCGTGATTGGATCAGGCGAAGCTAAAGATGATCCCAACATCGTTACCGATACGTTCCTTTTAAATAATGTCTACGCTAGCATATTATTTGATACCGGTGCCGATAGGAGTTTTATCTCTAGCGATTTTAGTAAACTGCTTAATATGACCCCAACACCACTAGATTATAAGTATACCGTAGAGTTAGCAGACGACAAGCTGATCGAAACGTAGCACATCTTCAAGGGATGCGTCTTAATGCTACCGGATCACGGACTAGGGATAGATCTAATGCTGGTAACTCTTGGGAGCTTCGACGTGGTGGTTGGAATAGATTGGTTATCTACTAATCATGCCAAGATTGTATGCAACGAGAAGATTGTACGAATTACGTTGCCAAGTGGAGAGCATATCTCCATTCAAGGAGAACGGCGTGGAATACCGCTAAACATCATGTCCTGCATGAAAGCAAGCAAGTACACACAGAAAGGGTACACAACCATCTTAGCCCTTGTCACTGAATAACCAAAGAAGGAAAGAAGGATCGAGGACATCGGTGTAGTCCGCGACTTTCCTGAAGTCTTTCCTGACGATCTACCTGGACTACCACCGAAGCGACAAGTGGAGTTTCAGATAGACCTAACACCGGGAGCCGCACCGATAGCTAAGGCCCCATATCGATTGGCCCCTACAGAAATGCTAGAACTATCTAATCAGCTGTAGGAGTTGTTAGATAGAGGATTTATCAGATCGAGCTTCTCACCATGGGGAGCACCGGTCTTATTTGTAAAGAAGAATGACGGATCATTCCGTATGTGCATAGACTACCGGGAGCTGAACAAGGTGACGATCAAGAATCGATACCCTTTACCACGAATAGACGATATGTTTGACCAATTGCAATGGTCAAGCTACTACTTAAAGATCGATTTAAGATCCGGTTACCATCAACTCAGGATACAGGACGAGGACATCCTGAAGACAGCTACGGACATTACGAATTTTTGGTCATGCCCTTTGGACTGACCAACGCACCGACTGTATTCATGGATCTCATGAATCGCGTATGCAAGCCGTACCTCGACAAGTTCGTGATCATATTCAAAGATGACATCCTGATCTACTCCAAGACTCAGGAAGAACATGCTGAACATTTGAGACTCGTCTTGGAACTATTAAAGACGAAACAATTGTACACGAAATTCTCCAAATGTGACTTTTGGATTCGCGATGTCCAGTTTCTTGGACACGTAGTAAATGAGAAAGGGATACATGTAGACCCAGCCAAGATCGAGGCCATTAAGAACTGGGAAGCGCCTAAGACTCCAACTGAGGTGCGACAATTCCTAGGATTGGCAGGGTACTACAGGTGGTTTATCGAGGGATTCTCGAAGATCGTGCAATCACTGACATCTCTTACGCATAAAGATAAGAAATTCGAATGGGGGAAAAACAAGAATCTGCTTTCAACCTGTTGAAGCAGAAATTGTGCAGTGCACCGATCCTATCCCTACCGAAGGGATGCAAAGACTTTGTGCTTTATTGTGATGCATCAAAGCAAGGACTCGGTTGCGTGTTGATGCAGCACGAGAAAGTTATCGCCTATGCATCACGACAACTGAAAGTGCACGAGAAGAACTACACAACTCACGATTTAGAGCTAGGAGTCGTGGTGTTCGCATTGAAAATCTGGCCACACTACCTGTACGGCACCAAGTGTACGATATTCACGGATCATAAGAGCCTACATCACATCTTCGACCAGAAGAAATTAAACATGAGACAATGCAGATGGGTCGAACTGATAGGCGATTATGACTGTGCTATCAAGTACCATCCTGGAAAAGCTAACTTGGTAGGCGACGCGTTGAGTCGAAAGGAAACAACCAAGTGCGTAAGTGCACTACACCTCACAATTCACTCGGGAGACTCACTTACCCTAGGTAGAGTTCTCCTACAATAAGAGTTATTTCACAAGCATCAAGGCTGCACCATTTGAAGCACTTTACGGACGTAAGTGCAGATCACCTGTTTGCTGGGCAGGAGTTGGCGAAAGCCAACTGACTGGTCCCGAGCTAGTGCACGAGACGACTGAGAAGATCGTGTAGATACGGAATAGAATGGCAGGAGCTGGGGATCGGCAGAAGAGCTACGCCGACAAAAGGCGCAAACCCTTGGAATTGCAAGTGGGGAGATCGAGTACTACTTAAGGTCTCGCCCTGGAAAGGAGTGATCCGATTCGGGAAACGGAGGAAACTAAACCCTCGATACATCGGACCATTCGAAACCACAAAACGTATAGGTCCCATGGCCTATGAGCTAAATTTACTGCAAGAGCTGAGTAGTGTACATAACGTATTCCATATATCAAACCTCAAGAAGTGCTTATCCGATGAAAGGCTCACAATTCCTTTAGAGGAATTCAGATCAATGAGCAACTTCACTTTGTTGAAGAACCGGTGGAGATAATGGACGAAGAGGTCAAGAAGCTCAAACTTAGTCACATACCAATAGTTAAGGTGCGATCGAACTCACGGCGTGGACCGGAATACACCTGGGAGCGATAGGATCAAATGAAAAAGAAATACCCTCACCTATTCACAAACTAGACTAGCACCAGCAACACGAACTGAATTTCAGGACGAAATTCCAATTAACAAGGGGATGATGTGACGCCTCGTAAATTCCAGGTCAGCATTTACTTTATCTTAATAATAATGTGTATTATTATTACATACGTGGCACAACAGTCCAAACACACACAACAAACCGATAGTTCAAGGAACTATCGTAAAACGCTCGCACGTGTCTTGAATAATGAACGTTGGTGAAATAATCAAACCACAGTCCGTTTTCACAACACTTAGGTTCTAGGGAACCTAAAATACGTGGAACAATGTTAATATGTCTAGAAACGATGATCGTAATCGAGAATTACGATTGGGCCTATTGGGCTCCTCTGGGACCCATCGCGGTACGCTAAGGCCTCCTGAATGGAACTTAGCGATACGCGATGGATGGGCAGGGAGAGAATGACACCAGCCACGTGGGAATTTAGGGGTGTGACAACCACTTTGTGTACTTTGGGAGAGAATGACACCAGCCAAAAGCTGTCACTCTTTCCAAGACAGTAGTATTTATAGGCTAAGTTCTCGAAATAGGTTCACGAAATGGAGTTCACGAAGTCAATTTCGTGTACTTTGGCTTCGTGAACTTGGGGTACTTTCGTGTACTTCCAATTTCGTGATATTCATCCCTGAATTTATTTTCGAGTCTTCTTTCGTTATTCGTTTAAACACGTTCCCTTCCCTCTTCGTTCACCATCCTTCTAGGTGTATTTATATGATAAATCATGACACAAAGTACAAAACAATGGAACAATTGAGATATCACAGAATAAGATGAACAGAAACAAACACAAATGACCATGTGAGCTGAAAACAAAACACAACAGTCGTCGCGCAGATCTTTCGATAACAAGGATCATACGACTGAAAATCTAACCAGAAATGACAAATGAATGAGAATCATCATGATGAAATCTACCAACGACTGTGAGGATATCAATAATTAACAATAATCCGGTATCATTACAGAAATGTTAAGCAAACAGCGTATTCGTATGGGTGACGATTCATACGAATATATCTGTTGGTTCAATATTTTAAATGATATTTGGTAAATAGAAAATTAAATCAGAAAGTGAAACGGACGTCGGATTCGTATAGTTGGCACTCTGTACGAATACGTGCGTAAGTTGCGTTTTATGACGAAACGATGAAAATAAACGTTTTCGAACTTTTAAAAAATAAAAATAAAATAAAATGGTATTTATTAGGAATTACCAATTAGAAAGATTAAATCTAAACTATTTTTTTACGCAATTAACGTAACATGTCAAAATAACGTGTTTTAAGCGAGACTGATCGAGAACAAACACGTTTAAAATTTATTAGACTATAAAAGCTTTTTCTTCTTTCTCCTTCCCCATTTTCCAGCTCCCTCCTCTCTCTCTAAAGCTGAAATTCTCTCGTCTCTCTCTCTCCACTCTATATAAAAGAACATACACTCAACCTCACGAATTTTTAACCAAAATTTGTGTTCTTTGTCACACCCCCAAATTCCCATGTGTGGTGTCAGTCCACATGGGTGTGACGTGGCCAGAATCACAGCTCATGGTCATATTAAACAACTCTATATGCGTTTTCAAAACACGTTGTTTGTCATAAATGTTAACAAAATAATTTACAGCAGAATAAAAGTTGTTTAAACATGCAGCGGAAATATAATCATTAAGCAGCGGAAATTAAGATGTTAGACATTACATTGTTTTAAAATACAAAACATAAATAAAATTGTTTGATCAAATGACATAATGTAAAATGCATGCGGGTCCTGGGCTCGTTTCCCTATGGGCATTCCTTATCCATATGCCATTCAGCTAGTTACCTGATAATACATGTTTAAGAAAAAGTGTCAACACAATGGTTGGTGAGTTCACAGGTTTTGATATACATATATAGTAAGAAAACATGTGTCATGCTGTTTATTTTAATGTTAGTCCCGAGCCCTAGGCTCCAAGTGTCAGTGCGTCACTACCGACCTAGACTTGTTAGTCATTGCCTCCGCTATGCCTCGTAATAACATAGCAAGTTAGGTCGAGAATTCGCGTGTCCCGACCTCCATTCAGTATTGTGCCACGCAGGGTTTGTCACACCCAAACGGATCCATTCAAACTCACCTCTTTGTTTGTACATTAACGGTAAGACTTTGTGAGGGTTTGTTACGATTACAACACTTAATGTTTGTCTAATAAACCAGCACACACAAATAATGTTTGTACAGTAATATTGTTTGACTCGATTTAACAAGTATTCTCCCCCTATTTGAAAAGCTTGTAAAAGAGTAAAGAGGGGCCGTAAACTCACCTTAGAAGTGATCGGAAAAGTAAATGAGTAAGCTTCTGCGTCGCAGAGTAGTCGGTCACCGGCTACCTATATCGTATACCATACGTGAGTTTGTGTGAGTGACCATGTTCATGTTCGTGCACGTGTTTGTGCTCAACAACCCTCGGTTGTTATGTTTGTCCGTGTCGGTCCACATTGATCGTGTTTGCTCATGTTGGTCCACATTAACCGTGTTTGACTGTGTTTGACCGTGTCAAGTCAACAACCCGTTGGTGAACCATGTGTCGGTTGTGAATCGTGTAACATTCGTGATTGGGTCGTGTGCAAAACGCGCAAGTCGCGTTTATGGACAACTTACTATTTATAGTACGTTTCCATTTATAGCAAGTTTGATAACACATAACATTTTTAAAGTTCTAGCATGCTTGTTAGCCCTACGTGATAATGTTAACACATAGCATGTTATCGTAAATGCTCAAATAAACACATAAGCCATTTTTACACATTAAAGTTTCCTAAAAAGGAAAGTTTCTAATTTTGCAAGATTATCATCAGAAACCATCTAACTTAGCATGCACTCATCATATTGGGTCATATTACATCATCTAGCAAGTATGTAACATTCATAGCATGCCTAAATGGATATTTTGCAAAATAAAGTTACTAAAAATAGTAACTATGACGATTATCACTCAAATGGTTATCCTAAACAAATCTAAGTCATTTTTATATCACATAACATCATATAATGTCATTTAACGTCATCTAAGCATGTTATTCTAGATCAAATCATTATCTAGCAAAAATCGGTTCACCAAAGTTACTAAAAATAGTAACTTGGTCTAAAATGACCCCAAATGATTATCAAATCAAATCTCTTATCATTCTATCATCATATTATCATCCGAATAGCCAATCTATACACATGCATGTTCACAATCTCATCCATATCACCATTTTGTAACAAAAAGTTACTAAAAATAGAAAGAATCATAAATAACCCATTTTAATCATAGAAATCATGTTTTAACCTTGCAAATGTACTTAAACATTATCAAGAATCATCACTATGTAGTCAAAACTATCTAAAATACTTTAGATCATACATGCACGCAAGTATATCATCCTTATTTGACCAAATCAAGAGATTTTCACATACACATCATCATGGATTGTCATAATTCCTTAAAATATCATCATAGATCATCAATAACAGTAGAAATAACATCAAACCTAGATTCAAATCTCGTGCATGTGCATTATATGTATGTGTGTTCAAAGGCATGCATATGAGTGTTGAGGTGTTTTAAGCTACTAGGGATGCAAGGCTACCTTCTAAAGCTTCAAGAAGGTAAGGTTGGTTTTGATATCAGTCCCTCCAAGCACCTGGATCGACAAATAGAACAGATTCAAGAAGATGGTGGTGGTTTCAAGCTCCAACTATGGGTGAGAGGCTTCAAATCTCCAAATCTTGAGCTCCAAGGTCCTTAACAATGGCTTCCAGAAGAGTTTACAGGTGAAAATGGAGAAGATAGGCCGAGAGAAAGAGTGTAAGTTCGGAAGAAATGATTAGAAAGTGTAGAGCAGGGATGATATTCTTGGTTTTATAAAGATTTGGCGTCTGGGTGTCGTCGCGTACCGCCGAGAGAGTCCAAGATGCTCTCAGCGTACCGCGAAGAAATTCGGGATTCAAATTCCCCGTCAATCCTTCGCGTATTGCCAAGGCCTACTCCAGGGTCCATAGCGTACCGCGATGGGTCCCCGAAGAGCTCAATAGGCCCAATTTCAATGGCTTGATCTGTTCGTCGCCGTTTTCACATTTACGGACTATTGTTCGGCCTCGTTTGAACTTCCAAGTTCAATGTTTGAGCATTTCGTGAGGTTTCTAGTGTTTTGTTACACGATGTGCTAAACGTTCACCAACGTTCGTGTTTTTTTAGACCCGTGTGTGTGTATTGTGATAATTCACCGAATTATCATGTTTGTGTCAGTGTCCGTACTGTCATGCCACGTGTCACACTAAATTAAACTAATTCTAGTGCCATGTGTACAAATATCAATTAAATAAACATTTAATTAAAACGATTGCTGACCTGGATTTTACGGGGTGTCACATTCTTGTTGTCAAAACGAGCTCAAACAGAAGAAAATCTAGTGAGAAGGTTCGACACTTTTAGTTTTTTCACCTTTCTTCCACCTTTGAACTCAACACCCTTAGGATTTGCACAAAGTTTAGGACTCTTGGAACAAGTAGGATTAAATATTAGATGGTTCGAATGTGGCTGTGAACCTGGACAGGAACAATGTCAATGGATGATCCATCGAACTTGTAGTATCGATGGTGGGGTTGAGATGGTAGCAACTTCAGTCGAAACATATACGATCGATGGACTCATTTTTACCAAGACTTAGTCTATATTAGCAGGTTCACTCTTATCCAGGATGCCATCGACATTAATAGTGTCGACACACCCTATGCATCCATCGATACTAGCTTGGAATGGTGATCCAAGTAATTTAGAGCAAGGTTGATCAAGTTATTGCAACTAAAACGATTGAATAAGCTGGGTAATGAGCAGGTAGTATCGACAATGGTGTATGGAGCATATATCTTAAACATAAACAAAACTCATTGATATTAAGTGAGAATCAGCAATATCAAATCCTTAATTATATCCAATCATTTTGATTTTATCAAAGGTTTGGTCCTAACAACATTAAAGAACAATCGGTCGATTATTCGACACCACCTTTGTTGAAATTTTTTGTTGATACTAACTCTCCCATGCAAACTAGAACACTTAAACATTCAATGAGATCAAGGATAAAACACAATAAAGGGGTGAACCAAGTAGTCAAAATAACAAGAATCAAAGGGGTCATATAAGAACTTGGGTTAATCTTGATAAAGTTTAATTCAAGTTCCAATATTTTAAACTTCATGTTTTCATGATTAAACTTAGATCTTACTAAAATGCACTATCTAATAACATGTAATTAATGCTTAATAGGATAAAAATAACTTATTTTGCTAGAGTGTATTAAATAAAATCAAAGGGTTTTATAAAATAAACTTAACTTTTTCATAGTCAAATAGATTTTGTAACAAATGAGTTACTAATGATTTAAAACATGACTTTTTAACATCAAATTCATTCAAATAAGGGTAAGTCCTAAATATTTATGGATAAGGTTTCAAGAAGGGTAAGTTAGATAAGAACACCTAGATCAATGTCATAGTAACACCTAGATAAATATCATAGCAACACCTAGATAAATATCATAGTAACACACTAGAAAAGTAATAGGACACTTAGTTCAACACCGAGACCTATATGCCATATCAAACAACTACAATCACTCACAATATAAAATCATAATCAATTAAATCAGGTGTTGAAGTCAAATAGTCTACAAACTACGAGCACGAACATTCTTGAAGTAAGTCATCAAGGTAACAACACAAGGTGAGTTTATTGCCCCTTTTCAAATCTTTTTGATTTATAACTGCGGGGCTGAGAAGCATGTTTATATACTATATTTTGAATATAAGATGTATGTAATGCTTTCTAATTTATTATGATATGATTACAAGTGTATGTGGGGTTTCAAAAACTATTATGCTAAGTATCCAGGAACACCTAGGGTATTCTTAAGTGTTCATATACTGGATTATTATCAAACTTAAAATGATTTTTAACAACTATTATGTTAGATTAAAATTATTTTCATGAGATTACATTTTGAGTGTGTATCAAGAACATTTTACAGAGAAGTTATTTACAGAATTCACTAAGTAGCCTTGATTTCATTTGATTTCAAGACAACTAAACCTAATTTCCTATTACCTATGTGTAACTGTTTTAAAACTTTTAAAACAGGATTATGGGTAAATAGCAATTTTGAGAATTTATAACATTGTGTGAATGACAATTTTGAGAACTTAAATCCTGAGAGTGGTTTCTAGTGAAACTGTTCAATTATATCACTATTAACATGTGCCAATTTTGGATCCTAGTGCATTAAGTCCCTTTTAGTTCGTTTACCATTAAGTGGCAGTGGCCAAGACCGACGATGACGTAGTGGTACCATAAGTTTTACAAACTTCCAGCGAGCTAGGTCGGTACGTTATTCGCAATTGTGAATTTCATTTGGCTGGTATCGTATGATCGGTACCAGGGAGACATCAGTCAGGTTTGATAAACAGGCACATGGGTGATAATAAATTGACAGAACTTTACTATTAACTAGCCACAACTGTTCTGGAGCACTAGCAATATATTGGTTGACTGATAATCAGCCTAAGTATTGGTTAGTGGCAGTCAGTTAAGAAGACATCCGTGAGAACTAATTTCAAACCAAATGGGTATAGATTGGGAGCATAGTGGTTTGACTTAGAGTTGACCACAATGCTGTTCAATTAAAATACATTCATTAAATGAGTTGATTGTCACTCCCATTTGGGAGTGAGATACAATAAACTCATTCGTTTGAGAACAATGTGAGAACAAGATGATGATTATGAATATGTGTGTGATTGCAGAGTGAAAGCCTTCGTTTCCACTAAGGACATGATCGTGTTTTGTCAAGGGCGTGGTGGGATGTCGGCTGGGCTTGACCCTACGTAAGCCCTATATATAAGCGATACTTGACAAGACAGGGTGATGTCAGTAATGATGTCTAAGGTGGAAGCTGTTGCGCGGGATATATCAAAATAATTCTAAACAAAAAGGAATTCCCTACTTAATGAGAATTATGTGGGTAAATTCCGATATCTAAAATATCATAGTCTGAACGAGAGTTATATAATTAACTCAAGTTATCAGTCATGATAATCACTGGGAAAGATAAAACAATTGGGGAAATATTTCTATATGGAATGTGGTGAACATAGTTGAGAATTTCAAGCTGTTGTAAACCGAATAAATGTTTTTCTAAAACATTTTCTAACCAAATAAACTAATGGACTCAGCAACCTAGTGTTGACTTGTTTTTGCATGATTCTTCTCAGGTGACGAACATGTTTAGTCAACAAAAGCAGGAGTTTAACTAGGTGGCCTAATAGAAGGACCTAGTAGATTTTGTGCATTGAGTAGGAACAACATATGATCCAGAACATTTTGCAGATCCGCTACTGTTCAAGTCGGATTTAATTCATGTCTTTTATTAGAATTACAGGATTAAATTATTGAACTCGAACCAATATAATTTAACTTTCTGATTCATAATGCATGTATGTTTGTTTTTCTCCATTATATGTCATGTGATATGTATTCAATCTCATCACACCGATGCGATCGCGCCCCGAGACCATTCCGCCCGTCGGGAAAGTCGATCCAGCCTGCCGACTCGGGGTGTGACACCCACTCATGCGTAAAATAACTTACATTGAAGTTTTGGGGTGTTACAAAAGCCATTTAACTAGTAAAGTTATGTTCATTGATCTGATAAACCCAATCCCCATACCCCCTAGAGGTTTTGCTTGTTATCATTGATTTCCAAGAAATCTTTTTGCCTTTTGAAGAGCTTCCTTAACAAAAATTTATTCTTACTGCCTCAATTTTCTTTATAACTTGCAAGGGAGCACGAAACAAGGATAAGTAATAAATTGGTATTGCTCCCAATACCAATTTTAGTAGAGTTACCTGCCCACCAATTTGATAGACATCTTTATTTCCAACGGGATAAACGGTTGGTTATTTTATTTAATATCGGCTCCCAGTTCTTGATGAGATTCATGTTTAAGCCCAACGGCATTCCAAGATACATGAAGAGGAAACTACCGACTTGACAATGTATTAATCTTGCAAGTTTTGCAGTTGCTTCTGCAGTGATTCCAACACCAAAAACCTTACTTTTTGTTAAATTGATGTTCAGTCTCAAGGCAAGGTTAAAAAATCTGAAAGATGGTTGCTAGATTTTTGATGTTGTTATACGCCCCATTTGCGGTGCACGCATATAATGTATATATGTGTGGGCCCTTAAGAGACAAAAGTAAAAGTGCACTAATTTTAACGTTATTTTAGTTATTTGTGAAAATAACGTTAAAATCATTGGGATGGTCAACTTCAAACGATAACTTTGAGCCGGGGACTCTTTCGGAGCAGCCTCTCTATCCCAATTAGGATAGGGGTAAGGTATGTATCTATCCTTCCCCCCAGACCCTACTGAAAAGTGGGAATATACTGGGTATGGTGGTTGTTGTTGTAATTTTTGATCTGAGAGCAATCACATCTTTTTGTTCCTTTTCTTTTACCATTTGTATCCATTTTTTTTACACCATGTTTGATTTCTTTTAATTATTGAAGAAGAGCTCTATCCGGATTTTTGTTTTGAGTAGCCCTTATTCCTTAATGTCGCATCCCTGATTGTTTTTTCAAATTCTTCATACTGAAACCACGATTTGTGCATTTTAAATGGCGTTGGACCAAAATCTAGGTGGTCAGGTTTTAGTATGATTGGGTAGTGATCGGAGTATTCTCTTGGCGATGCAGCCGTAGATGAAGGCGCCCATTGATTTAGTATGAAGAATTTGAAAAAACTGTATTCATGTCTTCCAAAAAAAATCCAAATCCCAGAAGATTGAGATTTCAACATAGCCAATTTATCCCAAAGAGCTCTTTTGTGGGATATTAGCTTTGGCCCATAAATATTTACCAAATGAATATTTGTTGAAAGTCCTACTATGTTACCTTTGATCAGACAAAATTCTTTTAATGGTTGTGGTAGTGTCATTTTAGTTGTTATGCTATCATGTTCTAAAAAACTTCATTATTAAACAAAAATATTTTTTTATAACTCTTGTTGAGAGACAAAGCTGGTGCAATCATTTACATTTTTGAAATATTAAACCAATCTAAACAGTGTTTTGTTCATAAATATAATATTATATAATCACCAACAGCCCCTACAACTTTTCCAAAGCATGTTTCACCCGACACATGGGTCGGTTTGGGTCAAAATAGCAAACCAATTAACTTAAATTGTTTCACTTAAAATCAAACCAAGAATTTCAATTTTATATAGAACCAATATTAAAAAAATTGTTTTACATAAAATAAAAAAAAACAAAAAAAAGAAAAAGTTGCCCGTCTATGAACCCTTTATCAATTGATTCGGGAGGAATCAATTTTATATGGTTTTCTAATATAATTGTCATGGGTTCGAGATTCACTAAAAACATTCAGGTGGACTAGATGTTTTATTAAGTTTTTGGATGATCCTTTGGAATGGTAGAAGAGCTAAGTCACTATCGATGTCTGCGTTTCGCGGGCGTAGATGAACTTTCGCAATTGGGTTTACTTAGGAACCGCCTAATGGTGCCGTTCACTATTTTTTTTAGTAACTGGCTTAAAATGTTTTCCAGGAAAAAAAAAAGGAAAAGAAAAAACTAGCCGTGCTCGTTATTCATTTATTGGTTTCAAATTTAATGGTCATTCAATGTGTCTTAAAACCCTAATTTAATAGTCGTACATCATTGATGATATTAACTTATTGAGCCTTGAATATTTGAGTTGCTGTATTAATTTGTTATAATTTTCGGTCTATTATTTGTTTTTATATTATTTTGACGATGACTTTTAACTTTTATTAAAAAAAGTAATATCAATAGTTAGAATATATATAAAATAAATTAAACAATACCAATATAATTAAAAATAAAGTTAACTCTAATAGTCAAACCCATAACCGTTAACTGGGTGAGATTAGCATTTTAACTCTTACCTATTTCAAATTTAGACCTAACAATCTTGACACAAAGCAAGATAAATAAATTGTTTTTTATAAACAATTATTATATTTTATGTTGAAATGAGTAACTACATAACATGAAACGGGTTGAAATATGTAACACTTTAACACAATGCGTATTAAGATGAGTAACCTAAAAACTATTAGAATAGAATAAATTCAAACGGATAAAAATTATCAATAATATATTTGCAGAAAAATTATTAAAGATTATGAAAATAAACTATTTGTTTACTTAAAACGCATTTTAACTTGAGCTAAATTGATATTTTTTTAAAAACGACCCACTGAGACCCAAATTGTTTTTGCTTAAAACTCATCCTGACCCGCATATGTCCTGACCCGAACATGTTTTAATCCGTTAACCAACCCAACTATTTTGCCAGGCTTATTCACATTATATGTAAAATATAAAGGTTCACATTATACTCTCTTTAAATTATATGTAAAATATAAAGGGTTTGACCCTCATACCGGGACTAAGTGCGTACAAAAAATAAAATTAGATGTTGTAACAAAACTTACATAAAATTATAGAACTACCTATATATACCATCTTATAAAATGCAGTGTTGTAAAAATCGGCCTACGCGGCCGTCTAGGCATTAGGCGGCCAGAAACCTGGTCGATTTTACCCTAGACGGTGCCTATGTTATTTTTTTTGTTTTTTTTTGGCTTTTTTTTCAAGTAAAAAGGACTCAGGAAGTGATTATTCGAGATATTTCTTAACCTCAAATACTTAATATATTTCTAAAACATCAAATCCAACATCTGATACATTGAAACATGCCACTAAACATCGAAATCTATTTATAAACTTTGAATTTTGTGTTTAAGTTTGTAATTTAAAGTACTTGACTTAGTATGTTTAAGTTTATTTTTTAATATATTTGAAGTATTATATTAAATTACTGATATTAATGTGTGTATATAATAAATATTTATAAAATTACATATAAAAATTTCAATCTGCCTAGCGCCGATTAATCCCTAGGCGGTACCTTGTCGCCCGACTAGCGTCTCGCGACTTTTAAAACCGTGATAAAATGTAATCATTGCATTAAAGTAATGCTAAGAAATGATATTAAATATGGTAAAATTTGAATGTGTCACTTAAGCTTGTAATAGAATTAGAGGTGGGCAAACTAGGTTTTTTCAAGAACAAACAGTTCTGGTCAACAAATTATTAACTGGTTCCAGTTTTTTACCGGTTTCAACTGGTTTTTGACAGGCTTCGGTTCGGTTTTTGTCAGGGACCGGTTTTTTCGGTTTCGATTTCTCTTAGAATCCAAACCGCCTGTATCCTACCAGTTCCAGTTGTCTGTTCCGGTTGCTGGTTTTTTGCCCTCCTCTAAATAGAATAGATTAAAATTTCTTAAGTAAGAACATCACCAACTAATAGGATAAAAGATTCTTGGTTTGTACGACATAAGAAATTTGTACGTACTTTACTTATAACCAAGTTAGATTATATATGGTTTGATTTTGACATAAGACATGGATCATTAGTGGTATTCATCAGATCGGAAAAACGGTCTAATTTGGTTTATCCGAATCTACATTATTCGGATTTGAAAATTTTATGATCCTGTCTGAAATCCAACTCAATTCGAATTAGAAATATGTTAATCTGATCCGAAACTATACGAAAAACCCGAATAAACTTATTTTTACATCTGAATAATAACCTGAATAAATAGGTTTTATTTGGGTGATTGAATTCAAATATCTGATCCGAATAAACAAAATTATGTATATCCGATATCCGATCCGAATAAGAAAAAATGATATCTGATCCAAGTATCCAAATCTCTATTTCAGGTCGGTTTTTTCAAGTTTCGGAGACGATTCGAATTTTGGATTTTTTTGATTTCGAAAGATTTGAACACCCCTATGGATCATGGTTGAGAGATTAGAAGTAGTGACCCAACTCATCAATTAGACGAATTTATTAATTTGTGCTCTATATTACCTTACACGTAACTTTATTTAGTTGACATTTAGTTGACTACTTGGAGTCAAACTAACTTCTTATCAAACTCAAGTGAGTGTTGACTCTATTTTATTTTACTTTTACTGTAGGGGAAACATGTTCAAATTTTGGTTTCAAATAGCGTGACTTAAATTTTTTGACATGATTTAGACTTTATGTGTATGCATTATAAACCAATTGAGAAGTAATGATAGTATTATTTAGATCCCACACTTGCTTGTTTGGTTTACTATCTAAAACCAATATACGTCATCGAGCGACACTTAGGAGAATATAATCCAAGTAATTAGTTCGTTGAAATAATTTATTTACCGTTATATACTTATCTAAATCTCAAATATTATTGTCCATGACTTGATTATATAACGTTGTTTTGTCTTGTCTCTTAAACATACGAGCTCAACTTTATGGCCGATGATTTTGAGCATGTCTTTTCAAGCAATACTTGGATGTTTGGGAGAGACATGTGCTAAATATTTTTAGAAGACTACAGGACATTTGCTTCTTACCATTTCAACACAATTGTGTGTTTATTAGAATTGTAAGTGTTTTGTTGGTTGTTGGGTTGTTTTTGCCCATTTTTTATTTTATTCGACTAGCATGGGTATTTGATATGTTTTGACGCATTGATCATCAATAGATGTATAATTTTTCAAATTATGTCAGACGTAAGTTATATCTTATTATGCTAAATGCATTTTAGTATTTCTCTTAAAATTCCATGTATAATCCGTCACATCTATATTCTTAATACATGAAACACGTTTTTCATTATGAATTTGTTCTCTTGTTCATCTACATGAAATCATATTTATCCCTCATGATTGGATGATTTAACTCGTTGGCCATAATTATCATACATCTGTTGACAACTGTTTTGTTTTCTTTAATCGTTCTTTATCTTTGATCAAATGGTTCGAACAACCAAAGTTGACATTATTGTCTTCAAGTTTGTTCAAGGTTTTAAGCTCCTCTTTTTAACATCTTAGCAATCATTTTTTCGTTATTATAGGTTTATTCTTTCTATTTTTGATCGCTTAAGGTTTCCCCCTAATACAAACTTCTTGTTCCCTTGTTTCTTGACTCGATCTCTTTTTTTTTTTTTAAATTTAGTTCTTTCACATTTTGTGTTGAGTTCTATTATTTTTCGGTTTTTTAAGTTTAGAGCCTTTTCTTCTTTGGTTTTAGTAGTTGGTTTATGTCAAAAAACTTGTAACTCAACTGATACTTTATAATTCTCACAAGACTTGGTTTTAATGAGGTTATGGGTTCAAATCCTAATCAAAGCGGTTATTAAAGGTTTTATCATATAATGGGTTTCCTCCTAAAGAACACGTGAATTTACTCGGTTCAGTTGTATGTGTTCATCGAGTCGGATTACGAGTTATTCGGTCTATTCAAATCGGGGTTATTCGGATTTGACTTTGTTTTGCCTCTATTCGAAACCCGACTCGAATTGAGTCGAATCTCATCCGACCCGAATCTATCGGATTTATAATTTAGTTGCGATTTGAATATAAATGAATAACCTAAACAACCTGAATAAAGCTGGATAATTTTTTTTCTTGTTTTGTCTATTTATTTTTCTTATATTTTGGTCCATAAAAGTAAACAATTTACTAGTTTTGATTCATAACACAACATTTTAAAGTTTAAAATTAAAAAAACGATCACAAATCTAGGTTCAGTTATTAGCAACACCTAGATGTTAGATACTAGAAAGTTTGTAGCAAACTATGATCACAACATGTAAGTTGTTGGGTCTGAGTACTCATTTAGACTATTAAAAGACATGATACTGAACTCTTGCTTTCCTCTAAAAACAAAATCAGTTTATAGACTTATGTTGGGGTCTAACTATTGATCACATATTAACATCACATAAACCAAAGAGCATTTGTCCCAATGGTAAACAAAAGGTGGAAAAAAATTTGCTATTCAAAAAAAATTTTAACATCACACAAAATGATAAAAGTAGGCTTTATAAGTCATGAAAACATGAGAGGCTATTGATGTGTATAGTGATAAGATGAAGGGGTAGTTTGAAAGATAGGGCTTTGATCCACGCGCATGAAGTAAGAAGGTGCGAATAGTTTGTTTTGTAAACAGAAGGGGGCACAGAAGTAGTAGTAGACTATCAGTAGCAGTAGTAGCCTAAATAATTACAAAAAACCAGAGAACAAAAGTCTTTATACTCTTTTTCTTCCTCCTCTCCCTCTTCCTCTTCCTGTGATTGATTATTGGAGAGAGATAAACCCAAAACCCATTTTTCATTTCCCAAGAACTCAACCCCAACCCAACCCCATGATCAAGATGGTATGATCATCATCATTATCATCATCATCCCCTCGTTCATGTATCTATATACATACATATATGTATATATATTCATGAAGATAAGAACACAATCGATTCTTCTGTTTCTTTAAGCTTCTTTTTCTGTCTCAGAATCCGATTTCCGTATTGTGTTTTATAGCAGAAGCAGGTGCAGTGTTCTCTGATCTTCTGCAAATCTTTGCATCAGAGCAGTAATTGTGAATTCTTTCTCTCTCTCTCTAGCTATCTATCTTCTCTCTCTAACCTTGTAGCTGTCTGCAAATCTGTGTGTGTTTGAAGGGAATTTCAGAGACCCCACCATATATATATATATATCAGTTGGATATATATATCTATACACAGACTGGTAGATCTTCGATCTTCTTCCACCCTATATTCGATTTGGGGTTTGAGTAAAGATTTGATTTTGATTTGATCTGATCTAAATTTTGTCAATTATTATCATTTATGCAGTAGTTGTGGCTACTAGCAGGAGTACAAGGCTGCCTTCAGATTCAGGTGCTTTTGCAGACTGGGTTGCTAACCCTTCTTCTTCATCTGCACTCAGACCTTCTGATCAAGATCTTTCGTTAGGTTTTAATGCCGGCGGTGGTGGTACCGGTACATCTACCGCCACCGCCGGTATGTGGTCGTCGTCCTCCACGTCTGCCGCTCGACAAATCAACTACGGTGTTCCGGAAATTGGCATGTTGGGTCTTCGTGATGTGTTTCTGGTGGCAGACAATCATGCCCACCACCCGCATTCTATGAACGCGTCTATAGCCAACGCAAACGCTGCGACTGCTCTCGGCGTTGGCGTGGGTGTTATTCCGCTTCTCACCGCCACTCCTTGTCTCGCAATGGATGAAAACACGTTTGGCATCCGTACCGCGAGCGGGAGTGGCGGCGGAAGAGGTAACACAAACAATAACAGCAGCAGTAATTACAACATTCAGTTCTGGCAGGAGCATCCCCAAACACAACCGCAGCATCCACCACATAATTATCTAAACAAACCCATGATAGACCATGGGTTCGGTGGTGGTGGGTCGTCATCAACGTCGGGATCCACCATGACTTGTCAAGACTGCGGTAACCAGGCTAAGAAAGACTGCACCCACCGGCGGTGTAGGACTTGCTGCAAGAGTAGAGGGTTTGATTGCGCTACTCACGTGAAGAGCACTTGGGTCCCCGCAGCCCGCCGCCGTGAACGTCAGCTCATGACATCCACCGGAGCCGCATCGGTCTCCTCCGCCTCAACTTCCGGTCCGAAGAAACCTCGCCTAACTTCTCATACAACCACCACTTCACACACTTCAACTTCCAACACCACACCACCTCGAAGCTTCGACACTAGTTCCAGTCATCACAAACAAGGTATCAAAACATCTCATAATCAACAATTCAACATCATCTCTACCTCTAATTATTATTGACAATTATATAAAAAATGTTTTGATTTTGAAATTTTGTAGATGCAAGTTTCAAAGAATCATTGCCGGGACAAGTGCGTGCTCCGGCGGTGTTTAAATGCGTGCGGGTGACCGCCGTAGATGACGGAGACGACGAGTATGCATACCAAGCGAGTGCAACAATCGGTGGACACTTGTTCAAAGGTTTCCTCTACGATCAAGGAGTTGAAACACGAGACCACACCAACTTCCCCAATTTCTCGGAGCTGCACCTCGGCGGAACCGGTGGCAGTCGGAATGTGGGTGGTAGCTCATCTTCACAGCTGCTCGATACGCCGGATGTTTTCGCGTCCTCCGGTGGCGGGTTGCTTACCGGATCAACCTACGGTAACCCAATAAATTGATTCTGCATAATTTCGATACAATATTAAAAAAAATGTTGGAAATTGATTGGCTGCGTGGGCATTGAATTGTCCATTGGAATTGGAATTAGGGTTTTTATCTTTTGGTTTTTCGAATATTTGCCCTAATTTGCCTGTGGTTTTAACGATTCTTTCATGTGATGCTCACTTTTGCTTCAGAATTTATTAATTTTAGTTATTAATGCATTTCTTGTTACTTTTTCTTTTTTATATATAAAGTCGGTGGATTATTTAATTTGTCATTAAAAATTTTAATTGCGGTTTTGAGCATGTTAATTAATATTATAGTTTTTTTTTAATTTATACTGATAAATAAAAGTAAGATAATTGTCATTATTTGGAAATATTCTCGTAGTAAGTTTTCGTTCTTCGCATCTCGTATTAAATATTAAAAAACATATTTTTTTATAAAAACAACTTATTATAAAATATGAAATTTACAAAAACAGTTTTAAAAACAAGGTGTTTAAAAAAATTGTTATTATTATTTTATTATCTGAAATATTAAATTACATGAAATTCTCAAATATGATTTATGTGAAAAAAATCATTTTATAATTTTTGAACTTTTTTTCGTAACTACTTATTATTATTTTTATTTTATTTTGGTGTAATAGACATAATACTACTAACTACTCTAATGTAGTTGAAATGATAAAAAAATTTGAAATAATAAAAAGAGTAAATGCCGAAAATTTAAGGTGGTTAAAATAATAAACAAACCTTGTTGAAATAATAAAAAGGTTAATGCAGAAAATTTTAGGTAAGCCCTTCTATAAGACAAATTATATTTCATCAAAAAATCGCCCGACTTTAATGTTAGATATAAGAACGTTTTCATTATTTTTTATTATTTAGTGTTATCAGATAATGTTTTATTATTAGTTATATATAATGTTAATTAAATAACCTGTTTGGACTCATAATTGGCACGTGATGCCCGATATACACAGCCGATAGTTATCTGTATGCATTAATTTAAACTTAATTTTGTACGTAATTATTTTAAAATTAAGTTCAATTTCTTTTACTCTCTAATCTCTATAATTCACTTGCAATTATTTTTAGGTGAAAAGCATTAATTAATTTATTAAAGTATATTGTAGTTAACTCTTCGTATGCTTTTGCTGGTGCATGCTGAAGAAGGAAAAAAATAATGATAAATAAGTTTTGTTGTACTTATGAGCCCGTTTTTTTTTTTTTTATCAAAATATATCGAGGTAAGGTTTGATTTCGTCTAACTCTTCTCAAAGAGTTCTGAAAAGTGAGATTTTATCGTGTATGTTTTTTTTTTATTTTTCGAATAGTTTGCGTATATGTGTCGGGCGCCTTCAGTAGAGAGCTGAACCGTCGACTATACGATCCTTAAACGCTTGGTCCGCTTCAGTTAAACTTTCTTCCCCTCCGTTTCAAAATTTATAAATTGTGCTATTTTTTTGAATATAAAGTTTAAAACATAAATACTTTGAGCTATTTTTCTTATATTCATCACTGTTTATAAAATTTAAAATCATTTTACATGAAGTTCTTTTAAATACAAAAGTTTACTGTTTACAAATTTATAATCCTTTTTTTTAATAAAAAATACAAAAAATTATATGATATGATAAATAAGGTATAGAATAAAAATAATATTTAGTTGTAGGATATGAAACTTTAGATACGATATTATTTAATCTGTCAATAAGATTATTTAACAGCAGTAATTAATGGACATCTTAATTAAGTTCTCATCATGTCACGTGTGGTGACAAGTTTTTGAAAGTTTAAATAAAATGGGTGCGAAAATGAAATGTAGAAAACTTAAGGAAAACTCGTGTTTTCTTGTGGAATTAACAAATTTATTTTTAACATAAGTTTAAGACTGAGTAAATAAATAATTTAATTTAGCAAATGTTTAATTTATTTTCCAGTAATTTAATAATTGAATGAAATTGCTGTTAAAAAAACATATAAGTTCATTCTAATAAAATTAACTTTAAAAATAACTATTTTAAGACCATCAACTAGATACATGCTCTAATACTTTACACAATTTTTGTATTTTATTGAGTGTACATTTATTCAATAATTTAATTCTAAAAAAGTAACATAATTAAATCTTAGGAGAAGGATATATATATAAGACCATCCCTAATGAGACGTGACCCTCATCAAACTGGTTTCAAGTGACCTTGGCCACGACGTGAGAGGAAGTAAAAAGGAAAAAAATATTAAGTGTGTTGATAACACATGTGTTGAATACTTTGAGTAATGAGGGATTGAGGGGTTTATATTATTAGTTGCTTACGTGTTGTGTACATGGAATGATGTGGCTTGATAGTTACACATAAGAATTGTTATTAAATAAAGTTAATTTATATAAAATAAAAAAATGTACTGTTAATTAAGTAAAAGAAAAAGGAGGAATGTTACTATGTGATAATTTCTTCTTATTTTCACAAATTGTTTTATTAATAGATGACGTAACATGTGCGATTTTATTTTCACTCTGATTTTTGGTTTCTCTCCCATATCAAACAAGATATTACTAATATTGATATTATATAATATATCTTATAATATTTAATATAAATTTAAATAATTATTATGTCATTAAATAAATTAATTTAAAATTAAATTAATTATAAAAAGTTACATATTCTAACATTATTTATGAAATATTTAGGGTAGATGTGTAATATAAATTGATTTACATTTAATCAACTTTTTAATATTAGATAACTAAATAAAGTTTCATTTTTTGTCTATAAACTTTAATTATAACTTTCAAATAGTTCATAGCATGCCAATTTTTGGTTCACTTTTTTTTTTCTTTTTAGGCCACCAGTTAGATTTTATATAAATAAATTTTCAGGATAGTGAACAATTTGTTTGTTGATACAGGTGTAAGAGATTTTTTTTTTTTTTTTCGATTTTGGGTGACATGGGTACTCGTATAGCATCCATTTTTTATTTTATTTTTTATTTTTAGTTTTTATGCTAATGGTTAAGTTGGTAGTAGAATTTGGTTTAGACTCTAGAGTTCATGAATTCGACTCTTTGCGGCATCAATTATTTATCAGGTGGGTTACTTAATTTTTTTTACGCCAATAATCAAAGATTATTTATTTTCGACACAGTTTTTAACAAATGTTGTATTGGTTGAGCTTGTAAGAGGGTTTGATTTTGAGTTTTGAGGTCGTAGGTTCAATTCATGTGATGGTGTGGCATCTAATATTTTATTCCCTTTTTTTATTACTTTTTGCTCATAAATTCATGTATTTTGTATTTTTATTTCCTTCATGAGAATCAAAAGCGTGTTTTCTAGTAAATTGGTAAGTTTCTTGTTTTCAAGATAAGAGATCATGGATTTGATTCTGGCGGGCTTGAAACCTTTTTTTACATTTTTATATTTAATTAATTTACTTTAATTATTAAACCAAAATGTGAGAGACAAAAACTAAGGTTCGTGTTTCGTGACAATCGTTTTTACAACCTTAAGACAAACAGTTCTTTTTAGGTACTTAATGATGTCAATTTCAACACTGTAACAAGCTCACAACAATGTTTTGACATACAAGCGCACCATTTACCACGTTATTGGCATCATATATTGCAACTTGCAGATGTAAAAGACTCGTATAAAATAAGAGGATGTTTTTATTATTATTTATTTGATGTTTAATAATGTTTTATTATGAACTCTATATTAAACAAAATAAGAATATGTTTCCATTATTATTATCATTTAATTTATATTTTTTATTACTAGTTATGGTTTCAAACAACCTGCTTCGACTAATAATTGGCACCTGATGTCCGATATAGCATCCGATACTATGTACTTATTCATTTAAAGTTAACTTTGTACTCTACGTCTATAATAATTCACTTCTGTTTTCTTGCCATTATTTTTTGGGTCAAGATTATTGATTAAAATTTATCAAAAATATTGTAATTATTCATAATGATTTATACACATCTATATCGGGTTACCTAGCCAAGTTAGTCTAACCCGATATACAATAATCAAACTCGAAAACCTATTTTAATTACAAATCAGTTAAAAGATTCTTAGCATTATATATCGAATCAATAAGCATAGTGATCGAAGTATGACAAGTTTTGAATGACAAGAGTGTTAGTTATCTCTTTTTTTCTTTCTTGCATTTTAGCGTATTATGCTATTCTTTTGTATGTTAATTAAACAATTTTTTTAATAAAAATTGATATTTAATTGATTTAATGGAAATTTATGTCATTATAGTTTAAATTATATTTTAGAATAAAATACAGGAAACCTCTTTTTATGAGTGTAGGCATCAACTTTCAAGTTTTCCTTAATGTTTATTAATCACACATGACATTTTAGTTAAAGGAAATTTAACACTACAGCCCCATCTGCGTTGGTTATTCTTGTCAGATTGAACCAAGTTCTATCCAGAGCATAGATCCAAGTTGCAACAACGAAGAAAATCTACGTTAAAAGGTCCGAGGTGATTAACCTCGAGAGCACTGTGACGCTGAAATTAGTAACATATGCAAGATAACTGAGGTAACAACATACAACAACAACATTATCCAGTATATTCCCACTTTTCAGTAGAGTCTGGGGGGGGAAGGATAGATACAAACCTTACCCCTATCCCAATTGGGATAGAGAGGCTTCTCCGAAAGAGTCGCCGGCTCAAAGTTATCGTTCGAAGTTGATCATTCCAATGATTTTAACGTTATTTTCACAAAATAATTAAAATAATGTTAAAATTAGTGCACTTTTACTTTTGCCCCTTAAAGGCCCACACATATATACATTATATACGTGCACCGCAACTAGGGCGTCAATTGAGGTAATAACATGTGAGATAAAATATAAAAGATGGTGTGGTTGGTAAAAACGAATGTAAGAAAGTATAGTTTTTCCCATCTCCTGACAAGAGATGAATGCATGCTGTTCTAGAAAGGCCAAAGAACCATGACTCTTGCTAAGGAAGACAACGAACTCAAGACTCTATTAAAGATGACCAAGGGTGAGAAGAATCGAGAGAAACAAGTTTTCTGAATGCAGTGAGAGTAAGATGAGATAACCCCTCAAACATAATACATTTTCGTGCTTATTTTATGTAATTTTTTAACAGGTCTATGTTTTAACGTAAGTCTTGTAGGAAACAAACTTGGTCAAAGATAATGTGTTTTCATTCGACAACATAAATCTGAAGTACTCCATGTTTCAACGTTGTCGCAATAGGCAACGTGTATGGTGCATATATGTCATGGGAGGGTTCGAACGTGACATGGTGCTATATGGTAGGAAAAGGGCAACGAATTCAGAAAGTTTCTGAAGTGAAAGTCCATCTATACCGACCAAATACTTTAAATGAATCAAGTCGTTTCATGAAATACTCGAGATCAGTAAAATGAGCCGAGTCTAAACGAGCACGAGCCCAAAAATATGACTTGTTTAGTTATCGAGTCAAAGCCTGAGCTTTACATATCAAGTTCGAGCCGGCTCGCGACCCTAAACAAGCTTTTTATATATATAACTTTTATTTATTATATTAAGTGTGTATTTATAAAATTATGATAAATATATTTAAGTCATATATTTTATATTAAATTTGGAAAGTATAATTAATTATAAATATATATTAAATTAGGAATTAAAATAATAAACAAAATAATGAAAAATAAATGAGCAAAGCTCGAGCCTAGAAAATTTTTGACAAGCCGAGCTCGAGGCCTATTTTGTTAAAACAAGCCAAACTCGATCCTTAACGAGCTCGAGATCGGCTTGGCTCGTTTACATCCCTACTGTCACACCCCGAGCCAGCGGGCTGGATCGACTTTCCCATCGAGCGGAAGGTTATCGGGGCGCGATATCGTGTGATAATCGAAATAATCAGATTGTTTACATGGCACATGATGTATAATAAGAAATGCTAACATGACATGGACATAGAATTACAAAGCTAAATTACACAAGTTGTGTTCATAATTTAACTAACTAAATCTACTCAAAAATAATCATGGAGTTTCTATCTTGTATCTGCACAAGATTTACAAAAGATGATTCACCAATATGTCATCCAAAATATGCACAACACAAAAGTAAGCTATTGGTCCTCTATAAAGCCCAACTAGCTTATGTCCTGATGTCTGGTGACTAAACATGTTCGTCACATGAGAAAACATGCATTTAAACAAAGTCAACACTAGGTTGATGAGTTCATAAGTTTAGTAATTGAAAACAATTGAAATTTGATATTCCCAATTTATGATGTCACACACAAGTCTTGATTAATTTGTTTTGTATTATCACACACCAATGTCCACTCTATAGTTACACTTACATATACGTATCATGAATGAAGCCGCCAGCCCACCACACACTTAACTGAACTTCATGCCACCTGTATTGTAACTATAGATACCCATTTCTATCTCATACAGATCAGTCCCCAATTGATTTGCAACCTGATATTTCTCAACATTTTAGAATAGAGACTTGAAGTCTCTGATAGCTATTCCTTACAGAATAGCTCGGCCTGTAAGATATCCCCTAATGATACCTATAAGAGTGAGTCTGAATAATTCAGATGACTGTCATTTCTGACTAGTTCGGACTGTAAGATACTCTCTCCATGATATCTATAAGAGTGAGACTTAGTTGTCTCTAGGCCTGCCACTACTGATCAGTCTGAAATGTAAGATATTCTCTCCATAATTTCTATAAGAGTGAGACTTAAAAGTCTCTATGACTGTCATTTCTAACCAGTCCGAAAGGTAAGGTATCCTCATCGATACCTAAAGCGAGACATTAAATGTCCCTGATGACTGTCATTACTCACCAGCCCGGATTGTAAGATATCCTCTCCATGATATCTATAAGATATGCATATATTCCCAAACCATTTTTATTGACATTAATTAGAATGTTAGCACATATAATGCCCGGTAAGATCCCATTATGTTGATTTATACCATTGCCATTAAAATTGAAATCTAATCCTCACTGATGTGAAGATTATTATGTTTATCATGTATATGAAAACTATGTAATTAACTCAAATAGTGTATCACACCCTTTGCTATTGTATCACTGTCATATTGTCCCATATTGTATGATCTGAATGGAATGAACACAATGTTCTGATATCTAGTCTTTAACATTGTTTTATAAGATCTCATCTTATTAAACAATGTTAGCATATGTGGGGAATGATATCATTAAACTATGTTATCATGAAGTCATCCTTGATATCACAAGTATTTGTCTCAACTATCATCACAATGTCATTATTTCTCGATGTTATGTGTTCTCAATGATTCTAACAACGTGGTATAAGAACTTGTCTTATTACACTGTGTTAGTAAATGTGGTGAATGATATCATCATTAAATTATATTATCATGAATATCATTCCTGTAATCTCTTGTGGTTGTCTCAGTGATATCTCATTTGTCATCTCAGTGTTATAAACCCCATGATATAAAATCTGGTTTTAATACATTGTGTCATTAAATTGGTTTGATGATATCATGATGTTATGTTATCATGAATCATCTTTGATATTTCATAAGTGTCATTTCACACAAGCATACACATTGATATGTTAAAGTTTGATAATAAAGAAGGAATTCTTTATTATCTTGGTCACATGATACTTAAAATAGTGTACTAAAACTTTCAATAATTAAAAGAGTTAGCATGTTTCTGAGCCCCGCATTTAAAATCAAAAGATTAGAAATGGACATATGAACTCACGTTGATATTGAAGTGGTTGACTAAGTAATCAAAGAATGCATGCGCTCACTTGTTTTACTGATGTTGTATTCACGATCCTGTGTTCTATTCAGGTTTGTTTGTAACTTATAAGTGCGAGTTATCAGTTCGTAGGTTAACCCTAAAGTTGGTTAACTTTTATAAGTCTTTGTTTCTTGGTTTTTCCTTGAACTCATTTGATGGTATAACATACTAATATTTAACCAATTTAGATTAAGATTAGTACGAAATACGTTCTTTGTTTATATGATTATTCTTGTTATTGACTTTATGCTATTGTAAAAGTGTGGGCATCATAATATTTTCCTTAAGTACAACTTAGGTCTTTAGGTTAACACCTAGTATATCACCCTTATGTTAACCTGAAATCATTTAATTGTTTCTATATAATCATTATGTTATAAAAACATGATCATGTAATGTGTTACAAAAGAGTTTAAATGATATTATGTTATCTTAAAAATATTTCGTCAACTTTGTAGTAAAGTTGACTAATTTATTTTATAAGTATCACCTTTTGTTATCTTGATCAACCATGAGTTTGTTGTAAACCTTTGACATGTTTCAAACTATGGTTTATGATCTAAAACACTTGTTATGAGGTCCATCTATGTTCTTAACCAATGTTTAAGTAATATAAGTGAGAATATCTTAACCCGAACCGATTGCACCCAACCCAAGTGGTTTTCGATTAGCATTAGCTTGAGGGTTTCTCTTTTTTTTACCACTAACATAATGGTGTTTCTCGGTTGGAACTATGTATTTCTCGGTGGTGTGTGGCCCTCCCCACAAAAGGGTTCTCGGCTCCAAGAAATTAAAGGAGTTCTCGGCCATGTGAGTACTGCTACAAAGTGTTTTCAATCAAAACAAATGGCTCTCGGCCAAACTATCAAAAACAAGAAGGAGTTCTCGGTTTTCTAAGAGTTCACGAGTGGCAATATTCAAAGGGAAAGGTTCTCGGTCAACTTAGGTGGTTCTCGGCCAAGTTAAAGGGTTCTCGGTTAATGTGGTGTGTTCCCGATTGAATCCATCTCGTCTTCAACCACCAGCCCCAAACACAATATCATATATTTGCAGGTTCCTAAAATCTCGTATTTCAAATTGTTTTAAACTTAAATGTTGCTGAAAACTCATTTAAAGGTGAAGATAGATTGTGGTTTGATTTTAAGCTAAAGAAAACCATAAACAAGATTGGTAGGTTTACCTCAACTAGTGATCCTTAGCTTGTTTTCACCGTGAGTTCTTCTTCTATTTGATTGGAGCTTCGTTTTGGTTGCTATATCTTCAATATTGTTGGAGTTTTGATGAAGATTGAAAGAGTTTTGGATGAGGGTTTTTAGTGTGAGAAAGTAGAGAGAATGTGTGTAGAACGTAAATGAAGAAAAGGATGGGTAGGTATGTTATTAAATGAGAAAATTAAACGCTTTTTAAGGGTTTTATACCCATTTTTATTTCGGGTTCGTTCCGTTTGTTTGGTTTTACGTATACGTCACGCTCCATAACAAAGGCGCAGGTTAGTTGGGGCAAGGAGGTGACCGCCCCCCTGTTTTTTCGGTTAGTACTGTACATATTCCGATTCGTAGTGCAAAATTTTTAAAAAAAATTTATTTCGCCCCCCTGAAAAAAAGATATATCCTATGTTCGCCCCCTAAAAAAATATTAAAATTTTTTTACATAATTTATAAACGTATAAAACCGATTCGATTAAACCTATAAACAAACAAATTTATGGGTATATATTAAGCCCAAAAATCTGTTTAGTGTTTACCCGATTTCCAATGCCCAATCTCCAAAGTCCAAAAACTAAAAATCCAAAGTCCACTCTCCAAAAATCTTTTTTGTTTTATTTGTTTACCCAATTACCGTTTAGGAAGAAAAGGGGAAAAAAACTCCTTCTTGTTCTCATCCTTGCGTAATGTTCGGGTTGGCAATTCGGGTCCGGGCCGGGTCAAAAAAAGTAACAATAAATATCAATTAAACTATACCAATAATTCTGTAAAAAATTTGAAAAAAAAATCGGGTTGGCGATTCGGGTCCCATCTCAAACACTAAATTTATACCAATAATTCTGTAGAAAATTTGAAAAAAAATCAAAACCCTAAATGTTTAGATTCACTAACAATTAACAAAGTAACAATAAACAATAATTAAACTACTCATAAATACTTAATCAAAGCAAGTAACAACAAGTAGGAAGAGGTGAGAGGCCGAATTCATTACTTGGTTCACAAATCACGCAAGAAGGAAGAAGAAGGCTGGAAGCAGGGCCACTGCAGCGGCAGGCGGAGGCTAGGCGTGCGGCGTCGTGCGGCGGGGCCGGTGCTGCTGGTGGCTGGTCGAGAATCGGGCGAGTGGGAATGTTAGCGTTAGGCTGTTAGGGAAAAAAATTTAAATGTTACAAAGTTTCGCCCCCCTATCATTTTTGTCAAGCTCCGCCACTGCTCCATAAGTAACGCGAAATTTACGAAACATAAATAAATAGTTTTCTTTTAACCTTTTTAAGGCAGAGTAAATGTTTTATAATTCTTTTATTTATTTTATTGTTTAGAAACGTTTATTTTATTTGTTTCGTCAGATCGTTTCACCTTCGCCCGTATTCGTTCGAATCGTCACCCGAACGAACACGACGACGGTTTCACTTTCTGATTTTTGTTTTCTACTTTTCAGTTATCATTCAGAACGTTAAACCCACATATATGTTTGTGTGAATTGTCAACCACGCAAACACATTATCGGTTTATTATTCATGAATGATACTGAAGTATTGTTTTGAATTGGACATTCCTCACAGTTGGACTCAACTAAACTGAGTCGTGTTCACATTGTTATGATCGAATTAACATTGTTTTCTCACTGAATTGTCGGCCATTTGATTCCTGTTATTTGTGAATATCATATCGCAACCGATTATGTTTTTGCCATTTGTTCTCACACTTGTTATTTCACATGTGTTGTTGTATATTTTATATTTCAATTCTCATTGAAATATATACAACTGTTAATTGTTTTCTCGAAATTGTTATCACACACTGTTCATCAAATAGTATCTACACATAGTTAGAGGACCAATACTTATCACGAATTTGAAGCAAATTCGAAACAAACTAATCCTAGAAAGTTGTAGATAAAACTCGAACTCAAAATCGATCTAAACGAGCATAAAAACCAAATTAAATTGACGGACACGTTCCTTAAAGGAGGTTAGTACAATTAAATGCAACTGGTTCATTTAATGTTCATAATATTCCTATATTTATAGCGTAAAAAATTAGTGATTTATATTTTAATGCAGATCAATGCATTCCTTTGGATTCAATCGATATATTTTGGAGGAAACTTGACATGTCACCGTTATTACATGAGGAAAATGATGATATGACTTGCAATGTTGAATTGAAATTATTTAAAGAATCCTTTTACAACCAGTCTAAGGCCAGAAAAAAAATGTATCTAGAAAAGTTATGAGGGATTTGCGATCAAAGTATGCCTTCTGTTAAAGAGCCTATTTGTAACATCCGGCCCCGTCTTCCACCAATATTGTCCGCTATGCCCACTTGGAGCTCACGGTTTTGCATTCGGTTGCTCGGGTGAAAACTTTCCAGGGAGGTCACCCATCCCTGGATTGTTGCAGCCCGAGCACCCTTAACTGTGGAGTTTTCGTGTGCTTCACAGCCAGCTAAGCCGAAAACGCGTTGGTGATGTAAGAGGTGGATCGTTACTTATGAGACATGAATCTCTTCTGTTCACGCTGATGTGGGATTGCCTAGGATTTTACATACAACCCCCTTAGGGACTCATCGTCCTCGATGGGTTTGCCCCACTATCCCTTGTAGAACATGAGTGTCTCTAAAACCATTCTGTAACATCCGGCCCCGTCTTCTACCAATATTGTTCGCTTTGCCCACTCGGAGCTCACGGTTTTGCATTCGGTTGCTCGGGTGAAAACTTCCCAGGGAGGTCACCCATCCCTGTATTGTTGCAGCCCGAGCACGCTTAACTGTGGAGTTTTCATGTGCTACCCAGCCAGCTAAGCCGAAAACGCGTTGGTGATGTAAGAGGCGGATCGTTACTTATGAGACAGGAATCTCTCTTGTTCACGGCCGATGTGGGATTGCCTAGGATGTTACATTATTGTTCAGAAAAATACCCGTGGACGACCAACCTTGAAGAAACAACATCAAAAAAGGCGAGCTAATTCCGTTAATCAAAATTCATAAAAACGTCGACATTCAACCAAACCAAATATTGTTGAATATAATTTTATGGACTTGAAACCATTGCCGTCGAGAGAAACTTCATATACGAACTATTTTGACCCATTAATGAAAGAAATACCGGTTGTCTTCCATCCTTACATTACAAATATTCAAAATGTTATAGGTGATGGAAATTGCGGTTTTCGATCAATTGCAATTTGCCTCGGGTTAAGTGAAGACCAATGGCCCCAGATCCGCCATGAGTTGTTAGAAGAGCTACTTCAGAATCAAGATCAATACAAGAAAGTGTTTCATGGTGATTTTAATTTAATCCAACAGTCCTTGGATTTTGAAGGAACAGGTTTTGCACCACAAAAGAATTGGTTGATTATGCCTGACTCAGGCGTCTTGATCGCAAACCGGTACCGTATCATTGTTCATTTCTTGAGCAAATTAGAATCCAGCACTTGTTTTCCTCTTTGGGAAGGCCATGAAAAATTTCAAGAGTATAGAGCAATTACAATTGCACATGTATATGGTTGTCATTATATCAAGGTGCAACTAGAAGGTGAGTACCCAATGCTGACTATGATGGCACTATTAAAACACTATAAACATCCGCCTGCAACTGAATGGGAATCATTTTATAAAGAGCGTATAAAAATGTATACCCAACTTCTTCCTTGTTCTTCAGCAGATGTTATAGATGTTTAAAGAACTTATCATAACTATTATTATTGTTTTTTTTCTCGTTTGAATTGCAAAATAGCGTAAATTTATCGATAATAATTAAGTTTTTAAGTATAGCTAGTTACAAAAATTTGTTTGTTAAAGTTAACTTCTGTTATTTATTGCAATCTTATGTAATATTTTATGAATGTTAATTATTTTAGTAAGTGACATTGTAGAAAAAGTCACAAATTATAGCCAAGTTTCATAATTTTTATATTTATGTTAAATTAAAAAAAAAACACAATAGACTATAAACGTTTTGGTTCAATTTGGTTGTATTATAAAGTTGAAGGGCTGATTTTGACAAATTTATATTTTATATTTTGGAGAGGGGGTATAATAAGTAATAAGGGGGTATGTTTAGTAGAATTTAAGGTGGAAATAACGTTTTGATGCATTTTGGTTGTTTTATAAAGTTTAAGGGCTGATTTTGACAAAATTTATATTTTATATTTTGGAGGGGTGTATGACAAGTAATAAGGGAGTGTACATTTAGTAAAATTTAAGATGGAAATAACGTTTGGTTGATTTTGGTTGTGTTATAAAGTTGAATGATTAATTTTGACAAATTTATAACTGATAATTTGAGGGGGGGGGGGGGGTGAGGTGTTTAGCCTTGCCCATAAATTAAATATATATTCTCTTGCTTAAAGTTATAAATTACATATATCCTGTTGTCTAAATAAGGAAAATTATAAAAGAATAAGATGTATATAATTTAACCTTTGACTTGAGTGTACATGTAATTAGAGTTATAAATAGGGGATATATGTAATGATCTCTTGTTTATATCATACATCATAGGTGATACTATATATTTTTTGAACGATGACAAAATAAACAAAGTATAGGCATTAGGCAAGTTAGAAGATTTTGGAATTGTTTTAAAGTATTATCATTGATGGAATCAGAATAATATTTATATAATTACTATTATTATGTATATTACTTAATCATAAAGCGTATATTTTTATTATTAGAATTCTAGCAATTTGAAAGATTTCACCACTAAACATTCTTAACTTGATAGTAATTGGAAAACTGAACATCATAGAACTATTATACTAAATCCGTAGTTGGTTGTTCACTTGTCCAATGCATATGCCATTCTCTCATGTTATTTACATTCATTTTATTCATAACTAGATTATTACCCCGTGTATTACACGAGTTTAATAAGAATAAAAAACTTTAATAGTTATACAAATGAAATGTGATATTTTTGATTTCTAACAATTATTATTTTTAAACTAATTGATAATAGAGCTTCAGTTTGTATTCTATCAAAGACTAACTTTTATAAATCAATAAGGAAAAAATATAATTTATGTAATTATTTAATTTTAACGACTAAATTTAAATATAATGTTAAATATAAGGACTAAAAGTGTAACTTTCTCTATCATTTTTTACTTTGGTTTTTAAAATAAATTTAAAAAGTCATTGGTTTGTAAAAATCTCATTGTTTAAAACATTGGTTTATAGTTTATTTTATTGTTTTTATAAAAAATTCATTGTTAAAGAAAACTATTTTTATTTAACTTTGATTTTCTAGAAAATAAAATATTTCTTATTTAAAAAATTAAAAGATAAATAATATTATTAGTTATTAATATTATAATTATTTAATAAGAAAGAGAATATAATTATTTAATATGAGAGAATTAAATGAATTTGATAAAAAGTTGACATGTGGCAAATGTGGTATAAGAAAATGACAAGTGGCAAAATATATCTTTGTTTATTAGTATAAGTAAGATAAGATAAGTAGTAAGATAAGATATATAACATTGTTTTGACAACATTTTCTTTATATTATTTTGGACAATATTGTAGGAAAAAATGAAGAACTACAAGGCTATAGAGAATGGCAACACAATAGTAGACCTATTCTTGTTTGTAATGAATAAAGACAACTATAAATATCACTGAATTTATGGCAGAAGTGTTACAAATATATTGATAAAAAAATTAGAGGGTGCTGCTTCTCCTTTTCATACATGATTTCCTAAGGGTCTAATGGAATCATTTAAAGCAACAAACATCGATGTTGACAAAACCAGTTAATGGAAATGTCGTCAGGAGATTGAAGATGATCATGAAAGAAAAAAAGTGACGCTTCAAGCTATGCGAGAAGATATTGACAGAAAACGACAAAACTTAGAGGTTATGATGCAAAAGATTATTAAACAACTACCAGTTGGAGATCGAGATGACTAGAAAGTTTTCATTTCTTTTTTTCTTAATGTACTGACACTTTGTGTTTGTTATAATGTTATTTAAGTTTGGAAAATTATGTTAAACTACATATTTGACTATCAATGATATGTGTGTTATTACTATTTTGGCGTATTACGATTACATGTATTTAATTAATAGTAATTGGATTTATGTTACAAAATTGAATTTGGGTTTGGTTATAAAAATATATAATAATGATTGCATTATGTCTAGAATAAGGTTGCAATTTTGTAACCAAACCTATAATAAAGGTTGCATTTAAGTATACAAAAAAATTAATTTGCTTGTAGAAAATGTTGCATTTGATTATTAAAAAGTTGCATATTAAACTAAAAAAGTTGCATTATAATTACAAACGTTACATGTTAAAAGGTTGCATTTGAACATTAGATGCAACATTTTTAAAAAAAAAGTTGTAATAGACTTTGAAAAAGTTGCATTAATTAATACAACTGCTTCTAATGCAGTTCCCAATAAAAAGTTGTATTAGGTCCATTGTAACTTTTGTAAGGTTTAATGCAACAATTTATTAGCGTTGCATTATGTCTATTTTCTAGTAGTGAACTGATCATCGGTTTGGTTTATAGTTAGTTTCCTTATCTAAGGTTAGTCGGCAAATTCAAACCATTGATAACAATTTGATTTAATGTTCATACCAAAAATCGATGTAAACTTGACAAAACTGTTAGATTAATTTGGATTTATTTGATATATTTTTTTTTAATTTTATTATTTACTTGTGAGAACCTACAAGGAAAACATGTTTCCAATTTAAGCTAAGTAGTGTATGGTTGAAAAAGCTCGTGTACTTGCATTCCTTGTTATAAACGTTAGTTTGTGTTAAAAGAATGATGGCCAAGTTAGAATGAAGAATTTAACACAAGAATTGGTCAACAAATTAAAATAAAATAGTAAGACAACAATAATAATTAAAATGCTTACAACTCATATAGAAACCTCAAAAACCCGAATCATGAAACAAAACACTGAGACTACCCGCAATGCATAAACATGCATTACTACATGCATCCTAGTCAATACTGTTACATCAGCTTTTTACTCATAATTCATGCATGCATTCTCTACTCTTTTTAACTCCAACACATACTTTCCACATGCATTCTCTCTCTTCCACATCACAATTTTATTTTATATATATTTATGGTGATTTTGGAAAATGGGGCCCACATTAACTCTAAGTGCATTGCACTTGGCCAAGTGCACTCATTAAAATGCAACTGCCTAGTCAGCACACTCCAGTGCATCCTTCTGAAGAGCAATCTTCACGTGGGCTAAATCCTAAAATACGCATTGAAGGGAGCCTAACTAAAGTTTAGATTTTCAGTGATATAAAAAAAACCAAACGGTTTTATGTACTTTAACCAAAAAACCATTAAAATTGGACCGTAAACACACTATTCTTTAATTATTGGAGACAAATATTAACATGAAAAAGAGTAAATTACGGTTTTAGTTCCTGTGATCAAGTGTTTTAACTATTTTAACATAAAATGTAATCTTTTATCGGTTAAGCCCCTGTGATTTAAACAACTAACGTTTTTTTGCCCCCAATCATAGTTAGGTTGGTGGGCCAAAACGGCTATAATAGTTAGGTTTGAGACGCCAAAATCGTTAATTGTTTAAAACACATGTGCTGCATTAATAGAAGATTACATGATTTTTTGTTAAAATAGTTAAAAATTTAAACACATGGGGCTAAAACCGTAATTTACTTTATGAAAAATTCAGAAGTTTTAACAAATAGTGTAGGTTTAGTTAGATTGTAACTAGCTAGTTAGCTAGTTGAATGTGAGGGCAGGAGAGTGATGAGTTAAGTATGGGACATGAGATGTAAAGTCACTATCATTCATTACATGGAGTTGGAGAAGGAGTTGAAAGAGATCATTTTGTCCTTTTTTTTAAATTCACAACAAAGAAGCTTGGATCCTTCTTTTTGGTTTTGACACCTCTCCTGTCACATGCAACAGAAACAAGGATATTAACTCACCAAAAATTATAAATAATGAAATAAAAAAGAAATTTAATGAAAGTAGAATGAATAATATCAAGAATATATTCATAAAATGAGTACTTTTCTTTGACTTAATTAAATCCTAAACCCTAAATATATTTATCAGTGAATCACTACGCCAATGGCAATACATACTAGAAATTATACCAATTTGATGTTGTATATAAACATACTCTAATCTCAAATTTAAATAATTAAACATAAATCAAACCTGGAAACTTCAATTAATCTTCATGAAAACAAACTAAATTAATCTCTAAATCGTTTGATAACTATCAGATAAACTTATTTGAAAACTCCTTCTCGATGGAAACTTCCAGAGGAATAAAAGTAATCTTCATAAAATAATTTTTTTTCTTTTTTAAAATATTTTAACCACATATAGTTTATTAAATTTATAATTATCCCATTAATATAATTAACTCAAATTATACACAATCTCATTAGTAACAATCGTACTTGTATATTTCTTGACTCGGTTAATCAATAACGAGATTAGCATCATCGACAAAAATCGATTATCCTTGTTCAGTTATTAACGCTAAAATTACCAACATTTGCTATGATGTATTGTAATAGACTATGTTAATAGCCTTTTTATTAGTTTTTGTTTCAAATCTTGAAATGAAAACCACATTGCCAATATGATGCAAAATTTTACGGTTATTATTTATGCTTAGTTTTTATGTGACTTCGTTGTGATTTGTATATGCATGAGTAGTCAATATATAGTTTCATACGACACGTTCTCATAAGTCTCATACTATAACAATCATTTAACTTACGAGACGAGTTGATGGACATGTTTTGGATAGATATATATTCAGAGCTGACAACCCTCACCTATGAAAATGCTAAAACCATGAAAACATGAAAAAAAAAATAATAATAATCTATGTAACACATATGTAAAGATGAGTCCAAACTTTTTTGTCTTTTATAAAAATTGACAAAATAATGTTACAAATCTATGAAAAAAATATATTTTTTTTTACATATTACATGAGTGTTTTTATGGTTTCAACTTAAGGTGGTTTCAATCAGGGTCGTCTCTGAGAAAATTAGGTAGCATGTGCGAATGTTACAAATAGGCCGTATGTGCGCGAGCACACACACACAAATTGACGATAATTAAAACAACAATATAAACAATATTGTTTTAGCAAAATGATGTATTTCAATGTTTTAAATAACTAAATAAAACGTGACGTTCTTCTAACATTTTTTGATGCAAACTTGTTGATTAAATCTTCATAATCCACAAAATAATGTTACAAATCTATGAAAAAAATATATTTTTTTTTACATATTACATGAGTGTTTTTATGGTTTCAACTAAAGGTGGTTTCAATCAGGGTCGTCTTTGAGAAAATTAGGTACCCTGTGCGAATGTTACAAATAGTCCCTATGTGCTCGAGCACACACACACAAATTGACGATAATTAAAACAACAATAAAAACAATATAAACAATATTGTTTTAGCAAAATGATGTATTTCAATGTTTTAAATAACTAAATAAAACGTGACGTTCTTCTAACATTTTTTGATGCAAACTTGTTGATTAAATCTTCATAATCCACATTGTCTAGTATCTCATTCTCAAGAGTATCATTGTCAATCCATTAAGTCTTTCTTGAGACATTATCGATCGTAAGTATGACTTCAACAACTTTAATTTTGAAAAATTTCTTTTTACAGATGCTACAATTACCAGAATTGTCAAACAAGATTCTATATGCAATTGATGCATTTGAAAAACAATCGACTTCCTTCGATTATTTTAAATGTAATTAAAAATTGAAGTGTTATATGTGTTTGTTGTACAATAAATTAAAAATATATATAATATATACAATTTTTTTTTAAAAATTTACGGCCCCTAAAAAATTGGATCATGTGCGGTCGCACCTCCCGCACTTGCTCTAAACCCCCTTGGTTTCAATCTATGAGTGGGTTCACACGATTGAGACCTTCGCTGTTCAAAAAAAAAATGTAAAATCATAGATAGACAATAAATGAGATTAAAATAAGTCGAAAACAAAACTATTGTAGGCTTTGTAGCAAATTGATGTTTTTATACTCTTAACTCTTCACGTCACTTAGGCGTCACATAAAAAATTAACATCATTATTCATTCATTATTTCACGTCATCACCTCATATTTTATCATCACCCCCATATTCTCTCTTTCTTCTTCATCTTCACATCGTGACCCTCTCAAGCTACCCTCCTTCACGCCCCACTCGAATACCACCACACAAGATCTTAAGTGAATCGTGATGGGTTGTGCTAGTGGGCTTCAAAAGTCTTTAATCACTAATTGAGTCAACAACTAGATGTTTGAACCCTACAGTGATTTTATTCAATATTTTATTAAGTTTGGTTAAAAAATCAATGTGTTAAATGAACTAAGTGAGTTAATGGAATAATAATTTAAATAATTAACGAACCTTTGTGTAATGAATTTAAAATTTTAAAATGTGTTATGTGGGATAAATTAAACTAAAAACAATCTTGAATTGTAAAATATTATTAGGTTTTAATTTTGTATGTTTTTTTAAAATAATTTTACATATAACATTAGACATGAGAGTTTAGGAAATAGGTGTGTGTCTTTGCCGTTCTTAGGAGGATAAAAAAAATAAAAATTTTGGATACGAATTTGGTGGAATCCGTTAGATATTTTGGTTGTTCCCTTTATGTTTTGTTATTGTACCTACTCTTGTGCCCCACTCTTAACTAGATAGTACCTAGTCCATATGTAGCTTTTCGTTAAAAAAATGTGTATGCTTGTCGGGTTTTGATTTTAAAAAATCTAGAAAATCAAAATGTTTTATAAAAAATATTTGGATGTAGCCTTTTGTCAATATGTAGCCATTTGTATTAAAGTGTTTTATAAAAAATATTTTGATGTTTGGTAAGCTTAACTTAAACTTATATTATCCAACCAAATGGTTATGGGTTTGAATCCTCACTCTAAAGTAAACTCATTTAATTCCCAACCTTCTTGAGATGTCCTTTCATAGCGGAAACTCTCAAACAGAAGAGAAGGGCACGAGTACCCGTCATGCCTTCTAACTCATCATTTTAGAATAGAATGTCATAGAGAAAGTAAGGACTTTATTCCCTAGCGATAGCATAACAAGCTGGGTCTGGTGACAACATTGGTATTTGGTGGTGGGTTCCAGGGAGCTAGTCGGTTCCTGGCATCCGATTACGAGCTTTATTGATCGGTCTCACTTGCCATCTTCGTTAGCTTATCTACGATGAAACTTTCTATTTTATTTATTTCTAGTTTAATTTTGAACCATTGCCATCATATCCTATGCCTCCGTTTTAATTACAAATTAAAATTAATAATTCTTGGTTCAAATCGTATGAAGCTACATTGTTTATTCAAGTCAACTAATTCTTTATCACATTTTCTTAGAATCATTGCCTCCATCATCTGATGATGCTTGATGTGGATTTGGAAGAGATTTTGAATATGATGTTGTTACTTGTGTTGGATTGAGTATTATGTGTGTGTTGGATGTGGTTGTGAAATGAAAAAAAATAATGGTATGATGATACGAGCTCGAGTTCATGTTAGTTTATTTGATATTTAATTTATTTCCAATTGAGTCATGAATACTAGCCAAATGAAATTTTATTTTGTGTTTGTTAATTAAGGATTTTTTGTTTTTGTTTGTTAATTAAGGAATTGAACTCTTTTAATAAACGTAAACAAATATATTTTATATGAAAAGTAAAATATCAACATTCTTAGTTTTAAAATTAGACATACTTATTTTACATAAACATAAAGTTAAACACTTTTGTAAAATCATAAATAAATTTCCTAAAACAAATCTTAAGTTACAAATATTATTCGTAATTGAAATTATCTTAAAATAATATTTCAAGAACTATGTTTTTAATAGTTAACAAACTCTAAATGACTAGATTTCTAGTTAAAATGTTTATATCGAACTAAAAATTAAAATTTTGAAGTATAAAGTATAAAACAACTAAAATAATAAACGAGCGCAAACAAACACATTATCGTACGTTCATAAACACAAATTAAAGAACACGGTCTCTGTTCATTTTCGTTCAATTAACTAAATGAACAAAATTTATTGCCCGTTACCGTTCATTTAAAAAAACAAGCATAAAGAACTTTACGTATAACGGTTTATAAACAATTCATTGAATGCCTAGTTCGCTTACAACCTTAGTTGCTCCTGTGACCTTTTCTTTTGTTTTTTTTTTCTTTTTTAGTTATTATTCTAGCAACCTAAAAATCTAAAATCAACTTAAAAATCACCCATAAGATGATCCTAGTCCTTTCCTCTTCGACCTCTTTGATTGTAGGTTTATGTTTATTCTTATTTCCATGTATTTGTTCACTCAATAGTTCAAGTTGGGCAAATTATGATTTGATGATTGTTGACGAATTGAATTTAGTAAATCCGTATATAAATGTTTAATTGATTTTCACTAGATGATAACAAATCGATTTGGAAATCCTATAAAAAGAATAAGGTGTGATAATGGTGGTGAGTTTAAGTCTAATTTTATTAAATATTTTTATGGTAAGCAAGGAATTTTATTGATAAGCACATGTTCTCATTTACTTCAATGAAAGAGGGTTGTGCCCACAAAAACAAAAGGGTATACAATCTAGTTATTTATTATAATAAATCAAGTCTTTTAGAACACATGATATATATCTAGAGAACTCAACTTTGATTTTTCGTATATATCTTCTATTAAATATATTTATTGAAGGGAGTTATGACATTTGAGTTGAGTTACTAATAAGGTATCTTAGGAACAATGCAATGTAGAGAGATAATAGCAGTCTAAGGAGAAAGTCGTTGTCTATAAAAAGAATAGCTTGAGAGTGAGATCAGAGTAGAACTTGTTAGAATCATATCTATATTAAATATTTTTTTATACATTTTTAAAATAAAAAGATTTTTAATACAATTAAAAATATATTAGTATTACAAAACAAATTAAAAAAAACTAGGGATTATCATAAAATGTGAAATTTTCAAAAACAATTTTGCAAAACAAAATGTTTAAAATCAGACTTTGAAAAATTAAAGAAATAATATTATTCCTTTATTATTAAAACATTAAATTATACGAAATTTTAATCATGTTTTATATTAAAAATTGTCTTATATTGTATATATTTTATTATTAACTATTTATTATATTTTGTTAATCAACTCGTGTAATACACGAGATATTATTTGATATATAAAACAAAAGAATTGTAGTCTGAAGAGATGCCAGATTCTAGAGATGGGCAACAAACCCGGAACCGGAACCGACAATCCTAACTGGAAGCAAAACCAGTCATACCCAAACCGGTAGGTACAGGCGGTTCCGTACTCTCATAGAAATCGGAACCGGGACCGAAAAAACGGAACTGGTTCCACCTTTACCTAGCAAAACCGAAGCCTGATCGCCAAAACTCGGACTGTAACCGGCTAAAAACCGGTCAAAAACAAGAACCAAAACCGGAGCTGGTTATCTACTTTGTTAACCGAAACTAGTTCCAAAAAAACCCGATTTCCCACCAAAAGAATTTTCCCTTCTCGCTTTAATACAAGATAACGAGTTTGATGTTTTTGGCATTGGGCCGGCCCAACATGAACAAATTCCTTGATTGATTATTCATCAACGCAATTATTAGTTTATTACAATGTACTCCTACATGATGATCTGGATGAACATACATTAAAGCAAGGCCGACTTAACTATTTTAAGGGTGCGAAATAAAAATACAAGGTTTTTCTTCAAATTTTATTATTCTAACTCAAGATTGATCAATAGATTGATAGTTAGAAGTCTAAGATTGTTGCAATGGAGCACAAACATAGACAACATAAACTAAAGCAGCTTATGGAGAATAAACTAAACAAGAAAAGAAACATGATTTTAAGGGAATCTGTTATCAATAACCAAACGTGATTTCATATTCGAATTGAAGTGGTGAGTAAATGATAGAATTGATGGAAATCATCTTTAGCTTATCAGCTATCTCTATCTCAAAAAAAATAAATTGCCTTAAAATATCAAATTAAAAATAAACAAAAATTTGGGGGCCTTAAAAATATTAAGGAACCTTTTTTTTTTTTTTTAATTTTGAAAGCCGGCACTACATGACAGTTCCTTAAATTTTTTAGGCTCAAACAAGCTTTATGCAATTGGCATTAAAAGTTCACAATGAAAATCTCTATAAATCTATGTCATATGTTATATAGATTAAAAAATTAACATATTAAAAACATTAGTTTTTTCTCCCCTGCTACTTGAAATATAACGTTTTGTATTAGTTATTATATTGATTTTTATTTGAAAATTTCCTGTTTTACTTTTTAATTCATATTTTTATTTACTTTTATTAAGTTTTTTTTTCATAACTTTGATTATTGTTTTATTTTTTTTAGTTATAACTTTAGCTTCTCTTTTTTAAAATTTCTTTAAAAAGTTTTTCTCTCTTTTTAAATGAAACCCAGATATCCTTTTCTTTTTAAAGTGTTTAGTAAAACTCTTAAAAACTTCTAAAAAATATATGAACAAACAAAAAAGATTATATTATTATTTTACTATTATATTTAATTTATTTGATTAGTTAAGAATATTAAGGCTCAACTTTTTTTAAAAAAAATAATTAATTATTATTGTCTTGTTTTTCAATTTAAAAAAAAACATAGAAAAACATATCCAATTTTCAATAGCAAATTAAAATAAACTAACGTTCCTTATTTATTAATTTCTATAGTAATAATTTGTGTATTAATATTACAAGAGAAATAGTATATAGAAGATAATCCTATGGATACAATAACTGATAATTATGAGCAATGCAATATACAATACCGTTTATTTAAAAAAATGTGGGGATTGAGGTTGGCATATTTCATATCGATCGTACACATTTCAGTAACTTCGAACATCATCATAAAAAACAAAACAAATAGATGGATATGAACCTCATCATAAAAGTTTCGAAGATATCATGATTTTTTGTTTATATTTGTAGTTAACTAGTGGACAGCCCCGCGCGTTGCGGCGGGAATTCCGTTACGATTTCGAATATCATAGCGCATATATGATCACGTATATCAAAATAGATATATAAAAACATGTCACACCAGTTGTCACTCTTACGTAAAACCTTACAAAGTACGGTGTAAACATGTCCAAGGTATTTGATCACAACGACGATTATATGATCAAGGCTTTTAAGTCGTATGTACATTATATTATTATTATTATAAAAATATTTTTATATTTATTATTTTAATAATAAAATTTTAATATTTATAAATATTATTATATTAATATTATAATAATATTATTATTATATTATTATAATAATAATAATTATAATAATATTTATTATTATTATAATATTATACTATTATTTTTATTATAAATAATAATAATATATTTTAAATTATTATATTATTAGTATTATATTATTATATAATTATAATATTATTATTATACTAATATTATAATATTATATATAATAATAATAATATATTTTAATATTATTATATTATTAGTATTATATTATTATTATTATTATATAATAATATTATTAATATTTATATTATTATTATTATTATATATTATTACTATTCATTCAACTTATAAATGTATACCGGTTTCGCTTGGTCACGACCAGCTAAAGCTAAAGTTCATGGGCGAAAACTTGAACTACGTACATACATACTTTTAAAAAAAGGTAAAGCCAACCCGATGCTTTGTTAATGTCAGAACCCGCGCGTTGCGGCGGGAATTCCGTCACGATTTCGAATATCACAGCGCATATACGATTGCGTATATCAAAATAGATATGTAAAAACATGTCACAGAAGTTGTCATTCTTACATAAAACCTTACAAAGTACGCAGTAAACATGTCCGAGGTATTTGATCACAACGACGATTATATGATCAAGGTCTTTAAGTCGTATGTACATTATATTATTATTATTATAAAAATATTTTTATATTTTTTTATTTTAATATTATTATAATATTATATTATTAGTATTATATTATATTATTATTATTATATATATAATAATATTATATTATTATTATTATTATATTATTATTTATTATATAATAATAATAATATATTTTATATTATTAGTATTATATTATTATTTATTATATTATATATTAATATTATATTATTATTATTATTAAAATAGTATTACTGTTCATTTAACTTACAAATGTATATATGGTAATTTTTACTGACCAATTTTGTTGTTTTGTAACAAAGCTCAATACGTCAATATCAAAAGAATATTGTAACTATATACACATGTTTTATATATACACGGGAAAACACGATCTTTAAAAAAAAAAATCATTAAACCCTATCTTATTCTTTTATATAAAATCTTGGAAATAGACATATGATGTATATTAAACCACATTAATATTAGAGTAAATTACTGAGATGATCCTTGTGGTTTTGCTAATATTGCATTCTTTGTTCCTAGGTTTCATAAATTACCCATATGGTCCAAAACTTTTGCCGCTTGTAACACATATAGTCCTTATGTGAGGGTAATTTGATCAATTATGTTAGGTTAATTTGGTGACATAAGACCTGTATGTGTTACAAATGTTAAAAATTTAGGACCATATAGGTAATTTATAAAACATAGAGACTAAGAGTAAAATACTAGTAAACCACAAAGATTATATCAGTAATTTACTCTTAATATTAATTTGTTTTTTCAAACCTCAATTTTGTATTCAACTTTAATGTGAAACATATATTTATTTCAATATTTTAAATGTACGTCCCAAATAGAATTTAAATGTTTATCTCTTTAGGATCGAGTTTTTCACATTATATAATCTACACACACTAGTGAGATATCCATATAATTAATGCGGTGAAAATAATTTAGGTTGCTATATTGGCTCGTAAAAATGTTAAACCAACTCTTGTTTTATTAAATCAACTATTTTAATTTAATTTTAATATTTAAATAGAACTAATATTTTGATAAAAATCACAATTTAAATGGCCAAACATTGCATTTCAAATGTGGCAAAATAGACAAGTGATTCATTTGATTTGAATGAATATTTTTATAGTTATTTTAGGAGACTCTATTTCTTGAATGTATCAATTTAAAACAAATTAAAAAGTAAAAAAAAATACCTTTATTTTATGGTTTTAAATCTTTGTAAGTTCTACTTCATGTTTTAAGAGTTTTTAAAACTCTTAGTTTTAAGAAATTTTGACAAATGATCATTCTATTGTTCCAATATTTATTATAATATAATATGGATAATATATATATAGGGAAGTGATCAATTCATAACCTTGGGATAGAGCAATAACTCAATAACCACACCATATTTGAAGATCAAATTCTAAAATTCCAATCTAATAGTTCATATTAAATTACAATAAAATAATATATTTGATTTGAAAAAGAAAGGGAATAAGGTATTAATGTAATTTGCTATATTATTAAAGTTACCCCCTCTTTTTTTATATATCCATAACTTTTTATACTACAATATTCTTTTATAAAAATTGCACAATTTTACTCGTCTTGTTTTTCTCTTTAATTCCGTTATAGTCTTGACTATGTTTTTTTTATTTTTTTTCGGATGTTCGTATTTACACCAATGTAACAAGTATAAAAATAACAAATTATTTATAACGAGTTTTAACGAATTTGGGTTTACATTGTTGTAGAATAAATAGGGGTTACGTTTAAGAGTGTAAACAAGCCAAGCCGATCCCGAGCTCGTTAATTACGTTATATTCTTGACTAGGTTTTTTTATTTTTTCCGGATGCTCGTTAATTACGTTATATTCTTGATTTTGTAACGAATTTTGGTTTTTAAAGTATTAAAATGTGTTTACAATCTTGTAGATATAATTTTTAAAGTATTAAAATGTATTTACAATCTTGTAGATGTAACGAATTTTGGTTTTATCAACAAAATGTTATACTATTTTTTTTAAAGTATTAAAATGTATTTACAATCTTATAGATATATATTTTTTAAAGTTTTAAGACGTATTTACAAACGAATTTTGGTTTTATCAACAAAA